>CAJQZJ010027336.1:0-11592 GCA_907164525.1 Lophiomys imhausi | reverse complement strand
AAGAAAGAAAGAAAGAAAGAAAGAAAGAAAGAAAGAAAGAAAGAAAGCAGACAAGGGAATGCAGGCTAAACACCCCAGACCTACATGCTAGAAGAAGAATACCAATTCCACAGTCATCTGACTTTCACACAGAGGCTGTGATGTGTGTGCCCACATGCATGCACACACAAGCACTGGCTCAGTCAGAGTGCTTGCAGTACAAACATGACGACGTGAGTTCAAATCCCCAGCATCCACATGAAAACCTGAGTGTGACTGTATGGGCCTAACTTTAGCATCCCCAGCCGCCCTGGTCTCCCGGGGTTGGAACCTCACCTCTCTGGCTGGAATGGCTACTCCAGTGATCTCTCCTATCTCAACCCAGCTTCAAAGATGAGCCTATCAGTATGAACAGCCTCATTCATGCCATGTGCTGGGCACAGGCATCTTTTGGCTTTGTCGTGCCAGTTCTTTCAACTGGAGCTTCTTGTCCACCTCTTCTGTAGTCTCATTCCCTCTTCTTCCATTCAACAACACAATCCCTTACATTGTGTTTTTTATTTCTTGTTTTAAAAACTCATCCCTTTTGTATCTCCTGTTAAAACTTCTGGAGTTTTGTCCTTCATTTTTGAGTCCTTGACACATCTGGAATTTGCTTAAGTGAAGGTAGTGAGGCAGGGATTGGTATGTGTGTATGAGGGTGGTATTTCTTTCCATATGGATAACTAGACGTTCTAAGATCAATGACTGAACGTCTAGTTCATTACTGGCCAATCCCTATTCTAGTGTGCTTCATTACTACAGCACTAAAGCATTGACTAAAAACAATTCATGGAGGAAAGGGTTTGTGTTATCTTACAATTTCCCAACCACAGTCCATCACTGAGGGAAGTCAGGGCAGGAACTGAAGAAAGGAAGGAATTGGAAGCAGGAACCACAGTAGAAGGATGCTCCCTGGATTGTTCTCCATGGCTTGCTCCTCAACCAGCTTCCTTATATACCTCAGGACCTCCAGCTCCAGGAGTGGCACGCCCCACAGTGGCCTAGGACCTCCCAGATCAATCATTAATCAAGAAAATGCCACAGAGCCTTGCCCACAGACCAATCTGGTAGGGTCATTTTTTTTTTCATTCCCTCTTCCCAAATGTCCCTAGTTTGTGT
Source organism: Lophiomys imhausi (assembly GCA_907164525.1). Classification (NCBI taxonomy): domain Eukaryota; kingdom Metazoa; phylum Chordata; class Mammalia; order Rodentia; family Muridae; genus Lophiomys; species Lophiomys imhausi. The sequence goes on along the minus strand of CAJQZJ010027336.1, from coordinate 10,452 downwards.
CAAGTTGAACACTAGGTTAGTGAAACTAACTGGTTAGGTTGAAAACTAACCAATACTTCCCTGAAGTTTAAGTACTGTGATGTCCTTTGTCATGCATGCTTTGAAATTTTCTTTACTAGCCTGTTTCTTAACAGTACCTGGCTATCTTTTGCATTTTGCTTTTCTATATAAATTCTAAAACAGTTGAAGTTCCACAAAAAAATAGAGATTTTAAACATTTGAATTTTTTTCTAAAATTATTGTGCACACACATACTAATGGGTAGAAATGGCATCTTTAAAATATTTACTTTTTAATCTTTAAATAAGAATTAACTTTGTGGACTGGAGAGGTGGCTCAGAGGTTAAGAGCACTGGCTGTTCTTCCCAAGGTCCTGAGTTCAATTCCCAGCAACCACATGGTGGCTCACAGCCATCTACATTGAGATCTGCCCGGGCATATATGTAGAGCAAATACTGTATACATAATAAATAAATAAATAAATGTTTTTAAAAAAAAAAGAATTAACTTTGTATTTATTAGATTGTTCAATGGATTCTTTTCCCCAGCTGTATTATTATTGACAAGTAAGATATATTTTTCCAAGGAGATACAGTATGACGATTTGATATTTGTCTAAGTTGTGAAATGATTAACCACAATCAAATGAATTAACTTGTCCATCATGACATTTAGTTGTTGCTTGTGAATATGAATGTGAGTGTGAACGTGGGTATATGAATGTGAGTAAACTGTGAGTGTGAATGTTGGTGTGTGTGAGTGTGGGTATGAGTTTGGGTATGTAGTGAGCACATTTAAAATACACTAAGAAACCTGGGTACAAGGCACATGCCTGTCATCTCAGCACTTGGGAGCAAGAGTTCAAGGTCACCCTCAACTACCCAGTGAACCCAAGGCCAGCTCAGGTTGAATGATACCCTGTCTCAAAAATATGGGTAATCTTCTAAGAAAATGTCATGGGAGTAGTGTAACTCAAGTATACTCATCAGAGTGAACATTACAGTCACAGAATTTATTCATCTTTTTTCTTCTGCAGTGTTTTGTTTTGCTTGAGATAGGATTTTGCTATTGCAGCTCAGGCTCTCCCTGGATTCTTGCTTCTACCTCTTAAATGCTAGGATTATAGACAGAAGCCTGCTCATCTTTAACTTAATTTTCACCTTTTCATATACATCTTCCCATCTACTCTAATCCAAGCTTTTAATGCTTCTGACTTATAAGTTTCTTTTCTCTATCGGCTCTCATGCATATGTTATTATACTTGATTCTAAGAGAGAAACGCAAATTGACACGTACATAGTTATCTTGCTGTTATAATAGGCTTAGTATATTTTCTGTTTATAGCAATATAGAGAAGGATAACTGCATAAAAATATATTATCCCATAAGCTCCCTAAATATTTATAGTATAAACAATTACTTGTGAATTACCAAGGTAGATTGCTTTCTACATAGACATATTCGTCACCACAGATGGTGAGAGTTTAGCTTTCTCCTTTCTAATATGTGCATGTTTGTTTTCAATACTATCTTTGATAAAATGATGGCTAGTCATTTCTTCGTTCCAATTTTTTAAATATTCTTTCTAGATCTCAACATTAGGTTTGACATTTGATTTTAGGTTTTTGCAAGTACTGTTTATTTTTTCTCATTTTAAGAACCCTCCCTTAAATTACTAATATTTATCATAGTGAGTTTTACTATAAATATTTATTAAAATTTTTAAATATTTTTTCTTCATCATCAAACAGGGTTCCCTTTGTTTTTCCTGGATTTTGTTAGTATGGTGAATTGGTAGATTATTTTTCAATGTTGAACCAGCCTTGCTTTCCTAGTTACCCTTTCTTTGTTGTGACATGGTCTGTTTCTTTAATGCTGACAGATTTTGTTTATTTAAATTTTGCTTAGAATTTTGCATTTGTGATTCCTAGTCTATACTGAACTATTATTTCTGATATCATAATGTTCTTATTTGGTGTCTGGATTTTACTAGCCCTCATAAACATGAGTTATGGAGTAGCCATCTTTTTCTATTTTTGAAGAGACTATGTGATTGCATTTGTCTGTTCCTTAGATGTTTGGTAGAACTTGCCAGTGACAGCATCTGGACTGAGTGTTTTCTTATTAAGAAGACTTTATAACTGCTGAGCCAATGTCTTTGATGATTTTAGGATGTGGCAGATTACAAAACTGGTCACAATTCTCTTTGCTCTGTATCCACAACCTCTCACTAAAGAGAAAGCACTGAGTTCCTCACCTTTTGAATCCAGACTGGACTTAGGGATTACTTAGGCAACAGAACATAGTTCTGCCACTGTGGCCATTTCCTAGATTCTTGTCATGCCTCTGTCCACCATGTTAGAGCACCGCCCCCACCCAGGCTCAGCCATGCCCAGCCCACTGGCAGTGGGAGACTGTAACACTCAGCCCATCTTGAAACACATGAGGTGGAGGGCCCAGCCTCCATCCAGAAGGTGACCCACCACCAACCTTCAGTTGACCAAAGTACAGAGAGAGAGCCTCACCAAGAGCAGAGGAGCTATTCTGTTTGCCTCTGACTTTTGAACAATGGTAAGTGTTGGTCATTTGAAGTCATCAAGTGACAATGCAGTTAGACAGCAACAGAGAACCAATGCACTGGATCATTTCTATCTTCTGTCTCTTCCAGAAAAATATGAAGACATTTCATGTGAAAATTTTTTTAATTCATTGGTAGGGCTGGGGTATCTTACCACTTATATGTATATACATGTGAATCAAATTTTATTTCCATTAGTCTTATACTATATTTTTTTATTTCTGACAAATCTATAATGTTGTCCCTTTTTATTACTTTAATTAGATTATTTTTATATGATTGGTCTTGCAGAAAGTTTATCAATTATATCATTTCAATAAACCAACCTCTTTCTGTCATTGTACTGTCATTCATCTGTGTGAACACTCTTCGGTTATGTCTTCCATTCTGTTTTCCTTGGCTTCTTCTGGCTTCTTTGATCTTCTGATTTAGATTGTTTAAGTTGAACTTCCCTATGCTTAACTATAATTATTTATAATCCAAATTTCCCTTAAAGAAGATTTTTATTACATCCCCCACTTTTATTGGGCAGTATTTAATTATCATTCAATTTGAATACCCATTATAATTTCTTCTTGAACATATGACTTGAGAAGTATGTTTTTAATACCCAATGACAGACGATAGAGTTAGTTATGCTTTTTATTAATAGCTGATTTTTTTGTTTTGTTTTGACTTTTTTTTATAGTCACAGAGTGCTACAGCCAGCTCACATTGACTCACATGATGCGATTGTTAGACCCAGGAAATTTGAAACCTGATTCTTGAACCATCAGCAGCTTGAAATTAGTGGTGGTAAATGTATTTATGCCACAGAAATAGACACACGACTAACCAGGGCTTCATTCCCTTCCTGCAGAAGTAGTTTTCCAGCATAGCTTCTGCCTATGTTACAGCAACTGCTTAAAATGTATTCACAATTGCTTTAGCCCCTGTACATGTCCACAGAATCATTTTTACACTTATTAGAAATAGTGGGCGGCAGGAGGGCTCAGCAGGTAGAGGAACTTGCCACCAAGTCTCATGACCTAAGCTCAGTCTCTAAAACCCACATGGTGAAAGGAGACTCAACTTCTGAAAGTCATAGTTGGACTTCCACATAAATACTATGGCACACACACACACACACACACACACACACACACACACACACACAATAAATAAATGCAAAAAGCAGCCACCACTTCCTTCCATATTCTTGATATTCACAGCCTTTATCAGTTATTGATAAAGAAGCTTTTATACCTCTTTATATGGTGAAGATCTGGTTGATATTTCTTTGTGGTTCTAAAAATGAAACTTTTATTAAAATCAATGACCTTTTTTGCTTATTTAGTTTTTTAAGACAGGATCTCACTGTGTGGGCCAGGCTGACTTAACTTGTGGTCCTCTTCCTCAGCCTCCAGAGTGAAATCCAGAGATTTCAGGGGAGTGCCTCTTTACCACCAGAGTGTTTGTGGAAACACATCTACCCATGTGTTTTTTATTTTAGGTTCTCAAGATGGAACCCAGGGCCTCACACCCACCACTGAACTGCATCCCCAACCCATTCCATGCATCTTCTTACTTGTAGATAGCTAGATAGATATTCTCTGTATCCTTCAGGTCAGTCTTTTTATATTCTTGTGTATTCAGATAAACCATATAGAACTAGGTGGTCTGTTTTAGCACATAATCTGTGCTTTCTCATTGAAATGTTTAGTTTTCTTATTTACATTTGGATTTATTTTTACAACCTCATTTTAAAGGTTTCTATCAGTGATACTCCATTTCAGAAGGATGAGGCCTCTTTCCTGACCCACTGGTTTTGGATCCTGGTGTACCCTGTTTCTCCTCACAGTGACTCCAACGTCACTTCAAGTTTGTCACAGTGTTGGTCATAAACGATTTTTTTAGACACGTTCTTAAAGACCTGGGTTGAAAGTGTTTCTCCACAGCTGAGAAGAGTTCCCTTCTGCTAGCCATCTGAGAATCACCTATTTGAGAGTTTTTGTTTATTGAGAGCTCAGTTAAGAACATGAATTCAACCTTAATCCTTCAAATATCCTCACCATGGTTCATGATGGTGGGAATTCTCATCCTAAGTAGAAACTGAACCAAACACTATGGCCTCAATGGCTCCCTCCTGGCTGGGGTTCATTTTTGGTTCACTCCTGAATGTGTTCATCAGCATTCTGTTACTGTAACAAAGCAGTCAAGATACTCAGCTCATAAAGGAAAGTTTATTTGGCTCATATTTTGGAGATTTCAGCCATGGCCACCAACTGGCCTGGTGGCTTTGGAGCCTGTAGTAAGGCAGAATGGTGGCACAAGACCACACAGGGAGCAAAACAGTTCGTGGAAACAGGGAATTAAAAGAAAGGAAGGGGCCGGGCAGTGGTGGCGCACGCCTTTAATCCCAGCACTTGGGAGGCAGAGGCAGGCGGATCTTTGCAAGTTCGAGGCCAGCCTGGTCTACAAAGTGAGTCCAGGACAGCCAGGGCTACACAGAGAAACCCTGTCTCAAAAAAAAAAAAAAAAAAGAAAGGAAGGGATTCGTGTCCCACAGTTTTCTTCCAGTTCACATATCCAATTACTAAGCTCACCTTTTAAAGGCATCCACCTTCTAAGAGCACCAGGCTGAGGACATTTAAGATGGAAACTATACCACTGAGACTGTTGCCCTTCCATGTCCCTGCTTTCTGTTGAGGTCCAGTCAGCCAGCTCTTCCTCTGAGCCTCATCTCCTACCGAGAACCTAGTACAACCCAGGAGTTAAGGGCTGCCTGTGGCACAACACTTGCCTAGTCTCTCAATGTGGTCCTCAGAACTGAAAAAATAAATACATAAAAGACAGGATATAGACCACCTGAAATAAGATTTGCCATTAAGGCAAATGTCAAGTGCAAAACTAATTCTTCCCAGTCAGGTGCTATTTTCTGCTCCTTTCTGGATACTGCAGAATGCTTTACTCTTCTGCTATGGACCACTCGTTTCCCTTTTGTTTTAGTTTCCTTTTTAATTTTTTTTTTTAATGCAGGGTTTTGTGTAGCACAAGCTGATCTCAAACTAACTGTGTAGTTGAGGATGGCTTTGAACTTGCGACCCTCCTGCTTTCACCTCCCAAGTCGGGGTTCCAGCAATTACTCATGCACTCCCAGGGCTGGGGATCAAAACAGAGCTTTGTTCACTCTCTCAGGGGAGCAACTTCCCAGCTCAGTCTTCACAATGTTATTTAGTGATTTGTTTTTGTTATGATTTTACATTCTAGATGGGGTTTCGGCAATTACCTTGTCCACCACAGAGCCAGAAACAGAAGTTCACCCTGCTCCTCTTTCTCACTCCCTTTTTTATCCCTTTTGTAAACCCAATTTACTGCTACTTGTTTGAGTTTGTTTCTTGTCTCCCTCACTAGAGGACTTCTCCCTCAGACTGGGAACCCAAGCCTGTCCCAGCCTCATGAAGCTGCACTCGGTTTCTCTAAGTTAGTACAGGAATGAACAAAATGGTTCCAAGGCAAAAAGGGATGTGGGTATAGAGCTGAGGAAAAGATAGGCCCTTCGAGAAGGCATGTGTCTGTTCTCTTAAAACTGAGGGGTGAGATGGAAACTCTGAACAGCTAAGGGGGTTCTTGGGAAACTGAAATCTTGTGTCTTGAGTTCTTTCCTCACTCTCAGGAGTCAGGCAACCTGAGGAGATTTTTCAGGCTAAGATAGTTGAAAATATTCCCCATCTCCATCTCCGTGCAGGCTACACATTACGGTTTCATATTAGCATGTTGTAAAGTGTTCCCAGATCATTGTTTCTACTCAAGCCTCATTTTTCCTTCCTATATATGAGGTACCAGGTGCCTGAGGAGGTAGTGGAATGTGGGAACCAAGCACTAGTGGGGCCCCCTCCCGCACACCTGTTGACCATCCTACTGGCAGTTTCTGCCCCGACAGGTTTTGTTTACCTTAAGATTAAAGTCAGTCTCCAGCGGACATGCAGTCACCGCCTTATGGTGACAGCAACACCAGAGCCAAGACGTCAGTAGGGTCTGGCATCTTTGAAAATGCTTTTTATGGGCTTTGTTTTCTATCGGTGGGAAACTTGATAACATCACAGGGCCTGAAATACCCCCCTCCCCACCCCACAAGCTGAAATAAACTGCTGAAAGCGAAGTAAAATAGCAAGGTCAGAAGAACAACGAAGAGAGTGGGGAGCTGACTTCATAGTAAAGCGCCTCCCTTCACGGTAAAGAGCCTGAGGACGCTCACGGGAAAGGCCCCAGTGTTCCTCTAACCCCAGAGCTAGAGGCGGAGGCAGAGGGAGGTGCTACAGACACACAGGGAGGTGGGGCAGAGACTAGGGAGGTGGGACAGTGAGCCAATCAAGCCAAAGTGGAGAGCTCTATGTTACTGTGTCAAAAAAAATAAGGTATAGACTGACAGAGGGTGACACTGATGTACACCTGGGGCCTCTGTACACGCATATTTATGCTTGTGAATCATACAGAGAGAGAGGATGAGGAGGAAGAAGAGGAGGAGAAATAGAAAGAAAAAGATGAGGAATAAGAGGAAAAAGGAGTAGAGGACGTAGAAGAAAAAAGGGGGAGGATGAACTCTTGAATCTAGAAATAGGTATACTCAAACAAATTATTACAGTAAGGGTAGTAAACTGCAGCAGGATTTACTAAGATGTAGCCTACCCAATACTGATTGAATCATAGTAGAAATCTCTTAAGACCACAAATATACTGACTGGTCATCTGCTCGAGACTAGTGCATCATTAATCAACCAGTGTTCTTCCAGTGGGCCTCAGAATCCTTCTTAACACAGAACAGAGAAGAAGCCTGAATACCACTCTAGTCCTCCATGAACATTCCCTTCATTCCCATTCGCTACTTTTCTGGTCAATCAAATCCTCACCTAGTTGGGGGCTGACCTCAGAACTTACTCCTCAAAGGCAACCTATTTTTTTTGTAATATCTCTTCTACCAAAATTTACCTCCTCTTTTTCTTTGTAATATTTCAAAACAAAAGTTGACGTAATTTACAAGATAAATTCCTTACAGCAAAGAAACATGCAATCAGATAAAATGAAATTGTCCAATTTTCCTCAATCTGAACTTTAGTGACTTTAGTCCCTAAAGAATATACTAGAAGGAGATAAGGTCCAGATAGCCATGTTGAAAGCTGAGATAAAAATCAGCAAATGATTTTTCCACAATGGAAAGATTTTCCATCAGATTTCACTTGACCTTGAACACTGTGTCAGCAATGAATAATTAATCCTGCTTATTACAGTAATGTTCCATTTAAGTGGGATTACCAGGGAACTAGATGCCTTAAATGAGTGAATTGACCAGATACTGAGATTTGCTCCCTTTCGGCACACATAGTATATGTAAAATGATTAAAGGTGTTTAATTCACGGTGTGATAGTCATTGCCACATAACCAATTACTTCAAAATGTATCAGCTTCGGGGACTGGCAGTGTATGTAGTTCACCTGGTAGAGAGCTTGCCTAGCATGCGTGAGCCTGAGGTTTGATTCTCAGAACTATTTAAACATGTGTGCACATGCAGCACTCATAGTGGAACATGGCTGTAATCCCAGCCCTCAGAAGGTGGATGGAAGAAACAGAATTTGGAGTTGGGGGTCACATAGCAAGTTTGAGGTAGGCCTGGAGCCTGGACTCCCTGAGACCCTACTTTAAAAATCAAAGTGTCTGTCTGTTTCTGTGTGTGTGTGTGTGTTTGCATAGTACATGTATACACATGTGTGTACATGTGTGTTAGAGTGTGTGTATAACCAAAATCTGTGTGTGTTCATGTATGTGTGTGTGCATAGTGTGTAAACATGTGTGTTCACATATAAGCATGTGTGTGTGCATTGTGTGCACTGTGTGTGTGTGTGTGTGTGTGTGTGTGTGTGTGTGTGTGTGAAATAACCCACCCCACTTACCTGCTTCTCAACCTTCAGGTTTCTGGCAGTATCCATGCAGTTGACTCCTGCATATTTAAAGATAGGACCCCACTCTTCAACCATGATTAAGACTTCAGTTCTTTGCTTGCTTTGGTCCAGAGGCCACCTCTTGCTCTGTAACAGGAACCTCTCTAACATGTCAGCTTTCTGTCTCACACAGCAATTGAACATCATCTACAAATGGAAGTCACTGCCTTTTGTAACCTAGCCACCCAAGTGGCAGTCCATCACATGGTTCCAGTCACAGGGGCTGCCCATGCTTGACGGAATGAATACTAGGAGGGGCACCACTGGGCACTCACCCTGCATGCCAGTCAGATTATGGACCCTCTTCCAGAGGCTGAAGCAAATATCAATCATAGTGTTCTTTCCCAGTGAGCCCAGAAAGAGCTTCAAGGTCTGACCAAATGGAGAACCCCAAGAGGCTTTTTACCAATCAGTCTGTGAGATAAGATCAGCTTGCCTGCTCATATTTTAATAGTAAGCACTGCGGTTGTTGCTATAGGGAAAAATGGTTAAGGAAGGAGCATGGAAAGAAACAGGGCCTCTCTCTGGAAACAGCAGGCTGCTGGACCACAGCGGCCCTTTAGAAAGTCAATGAGAGGAAGTAAAACCTGAAGCAGAGATCAGCTGATAAAGCCTGGCACCTGAAGGCTGTGGTTCAGGAGATGTACCTGCCTCACAGCGTGCAAGGGGCCACAGGAAATTGGATTGTGTTATGGTTGGAGCTTTGCCATTGTGACATTACATCACCTTTGCCATGTCTTTTGCTGGTTCCAGGCAAGTCACCCGGTGTGCTCAACAGAATAACACTGGGACAGGATGACTGAATTCTCTATTCAAGACACAGAATACCCTGTTACTACAGTGGACATCATTGTACTTAGTGAAAAACACTGGACAAGGGTATCAAATGTCCTTATGCTTCTCTCTCACCTTTCTGAGATGGGTGAGGTGGGGTGGAGAGGGCTCTTGCTTCTCTTTCACCTTCCTGGTGATGGGATGGGCAGGGCAGTGCTTGTCCCTGGCAGTATCTCTCAGCTTCTCATTGTTTGCCTTCCCCTTTCCCAAACACAAACATCTCTTCTCCAAAGGAATGTCTCTCCCTGATTCCTTCCAAGTGGACCATGCTCCTCTGGATGTTTATGATTGTTACACACGAAAGGCACACCTTGCTCATTGTCCACACCTTAGAACTCACAAAGGCTTCAGTTCTCTGTCCACAGGACCACGTGTACACACAAATCCATACCTATGTATCATATATGTGTGTTTATATATAAAGTGATCTCCAAAGTGGGTGATCACAATGTTCTAGACAAATTTGGGAAGCAGAGGTTTTGCTGTCATTGTTTGGAGGTTTTGGTGGTGTTTGTTTGTTCATTTGGAGACAGGATCACACTGTGAAGCCCAGGCTGGCAGTGAGCTATTGATCCTCCTGTCCCATTCTTCTGAGTTCTGGGACCATGCACCACCAAAATAGATTAAGATTTTAAGATTCCCAATGGTATCATACCTAGAGATACTTAAAAATAAAATGTGAAGCTCTGACCTCTTTTTTTTTTTTTTTTTTTTTTTTGGTTTTTCGAGACAGGGTTTCTCTGAATATCTCTGGCTGTCCTGGACTCGCTTTGGAGACCAGGCTGGCCTCGAACTCACAAAGATCCGCCTGCCTCTGCCTCCCAAGTGCTGGGATTAAAGGCGTGCGCCACCACCGCCCGGCCAGCTCTGACCTCTTGATACCAACAGTCTAAAACGGTCTAGGATAGTTAAAACAAACTCCTAGTCATGCAAACATGTCACTTTGTTAGCTACTATGACAGTCTATCACAGATATTCTCTAAACTACCCAGTAATCAAGTTGCTAAGAGACAAGCAACATTTGCTTATCTAAATACAAGAGATGGATAGGGCATCTTCAAAAA
>CAJQZJ010027331.1:0-15251 GCA_907164525.1 Lophiomys imhausi | reverse complement strand
TGATGGATGAGTGGGATTACACTTTGACTGCAACTCCTTAGTTATGCATAACTCTGACCCTCTGTTTAAACCTGAATCTCATGTCAGTATCCTGAAGATTGATTTGGGGGATCACTAGATGCTCCTGTTGCTCTTTCTAGTGCATCTGTGTCCTTGTTTAGGGTTATGATTGCTGTAATGAAACATCTTGACCAAAGGAACATGGTGAGGAAAGGATTTATTTGACGTATTCTTCCACATCATTTTTCATCCCCAAAGGAAGCCAGGACAGGAACTCAAGCAGGGCAGAATCCTGGAGGCAGGAGCTGATGCACAAGAGGTGCTACTTACTGGCTTGCCCAGCCTGCTTTCTTATAGAACCCAGAACCACAAGCCCAGGGATGACATCACCCACAATGAGCTGGGTTCTCCCTCATTAATCACTAAGAAAATGCCCTACAGCTGGATCTATGTAGGCATTTTCTCAATTGAGGTTCCCTTTTTTCAGATAACTCTAGCTTGTGTCCAGTTGATATGAAACTATCCAGCAACAGCTGCATTGAATAAATATTTTTCTTCTTTTCACTATTAATTGTGTCTTTAATTGTCCTATTGGGTGTTGGTGACTCTTCTTCGATAGAGATAGATCCCTGAGTCTTGAGGAGGAGAGTTTGATGAAGGCATCCCATTTAGGACTGAATACTTAAAAGTCCCTCACTTTCTACACCCTGACCAGTTGTGGATCTCTGTGTTATTTACCATCTCCTGCAAGAGGAATCTTCTCTGGAGAGCGTTGACTGATACACTGATTTATGGGTATAGCAATATGTCATTAGGAGTCAATTTATTGCTATATTTCTTTATCAGAATTATTCTAATACATTTTCTCTCATGTCCATGACCTATCTAGTCATATGTTCTTGGGCAATTTAGCAGTGTCAGGTATGAGTTCCATCTCATGGGGGTGGACCTTAAATCTAATTTGAAAACACTGGAATAACATTTATGCTATTCCTTCAGTAGATCTTATAGGCAGTTCACTGCTGTAGGTTGCAGGGTTTTTAGCTGGATTATATTGATGATTTTCTTTTTTGTCTAGTAGCATACAAATGGCAACACAGGCTTGCAAAGATGCAGGCAAAGGAATACTCATTCATAGACTGTGGCAGGAAAAGCTGATATAGCTACTATGGAAATCAGTGTGGAGGTTCCTCAAACTGAAAAATTGATCTACCTCAAGATCCAACTTGGGCATATACCCAAAGGGCTCTGCATCTGACTACAGAGATATTTGCTCATCCATGTTCATTCTGCTCTATTCATAGCAGCTAACATGAGGAAATAGCCTAGATGTCCATTAACTAATGGATGGATAATGAAAATATGGCACATTTACACAATAGAATATTATCTGTTATGGGAAAAATTATGAAATATTGCAGGTGATGGATGGAGCCAGAAAAACTCATCCTGAGTAATATAGCCAAGACTCCCAAAATCAAATGCAGCACGTTTTCTCTTATATGTGAATCATAGCTTTTAAGATTTCTATATTTGTGTTACAATCTAAATAATCACAGAGGTTAGATATTTAGTAATGAACCAGGGATAGGCAAGGATCTCCCAAGAAAGGTGAAATAGATTATCTTGTTATGGAGAAACAAAGGGGAAACTGGAATAGAAGGATTAAGTAGGGAGGGGATGGAGAGCAGAGTGAAAGGGAACATGGGAAGGGACAACTAATACTGAAGGCCTTTTGAAAAACTACATGGAAGCATACTGTTGTAGAAGCTTCCTAAAATATAAATGAAATATAAAGGTAGTCACCATATAATAAGGGAGACAGTGCCCCAGCTAGACATCTTATGCTACCAAGTAAAACCTGTAGTGCCAGAAATGGGTTACATCTTGTTAAGTTGTTGGCTATAGAGAGCCCATAGAACTCTTCAAACATCTCAGGCTATTGCCAAAGCTATTGGTTGCTCCCTACAATGTGATGGTAAGTCCTTATTGCTGAAGACACTACTTATGTCATTAAACATGGAGAAATGGAGTTGTTGGCCAATTAGAAGCTTCACCTCTACCAACTAAATAATTTTGAAAAAAAGAACTTTAAAAAGTAAGTATACAGGACATTTACAATCAATCACAAAGAACTTTATTAAAAATAAAAAATTGGCATGATTTATTATTACTTTTTCTTTTACAATTATAAAACACCATGACCAAAAGCAACTTAAGGAAGAATTTATTTAAGCAGAGGAGCCATGGAAGGAAGAGGCTGGAGCAGGAATCTGAGAAATCACATTTTCAGCCACAAGCACAAAGCACAAATTGTAAGTGGGATGCAATTATAAACTCTCAAAGCCTACCCCAATGAAGTCCTTCCTTCAGCAAGGCTGCCCCTACTCCCTCAAACAGTATTACCAACAGAACACCAAGTTTTTAAATATGTGAGCCTGTATATGGCAACACATGGAGTTAGATATGCTTATAAAGTTTTACAGAAAGAATTAGTAGGACCTGGGAAGATGACTCAAGGGTAAAGTGCTTGTGGTGCAGGAATAAAGATCTGAGTTTTTAATCTCAAACTCCTATGTAAAAGCTAAGTGAGGTAGCACACACACACCTCTGACCTAGTGGTGGGAACCAGGGTTAGAGACAGATGGATCCCAGTGCCTTTCTAGCCAGCCAATCCAGGCAAAATGAAAGCTTCTGTATCAAAAAAGTAAAGGGGGGAGTGGTAAAGGAGGCCACTCAAGGCCAACCTCTGGTATCCACTTGTGCATGCACAGGTTAATGCATATGTACCCATGCACATTTTCAACATGCATGCAGAATTAGTAATGCATTTTAGTGGGAATTTTGTGTATGCTCTATAACATTGTTCTCTCCCATTTCTGTTTTAACTACCTGCCTTTGCGATTAGTTGCTTTTTAATAATAGTGGCATGTTTCTATTCCCTTCTGATTTCCTTTTGTTTATGTTCTATATTTTATTTGAGCTTATCATATAGAATACCTAAAACATTTAAAACATATGAAATCTTTAAAACTGACAACCACCGCTAAAAGAAGAAGTGTGTTATACCTGAAGAACTTTCCTCCTGTGTTGTAGCCCTGTGATTTCTCACATTCATATGCACTGGTTTTGGATTATGACAAAAAATGTTCTTCAGTAGTCCATTCATATTTTTTACATACTATGAGAAACTATTTGTCTCACTACTTCTGAAATTGGGAATTAAAATTTGAAATTACTGCCTTATCATACAGCTCAGCAAAATGATAACAGTCTAGACACTATGATTGAAAATGCTCTGAGTGTACTTTTAAAACCCTAATCAGAATAAAAGTTATTTTTATTGCACATATACTATGTGTAATTGTGGAGGCTTAAAAATGGTTGTTGTTTGGAGATTTTGTTCGTTGGTTTGTTTGTTTAAAATAACCGCATTCTTTAATAGCAGTAATACAATTACTGGATTAAGAGACCACATGAGAGAAGGCAAGTGAGATTTCTGGAAGACAGATACTGAGTACAAACGGGGGTGGGAGAGCCATGCGATGATCATTGTAAAAATACAGTACGTTATATACATATTTGCACCATCGACTTTCAACTCAGAAATACTATTTACACTTTCGTTACAATCTTGGTTAGAGAATTTTTCTTTAAAAGTGTGGCCTGATGGTGAGTGGGGATTCAAGCGGAGGTCCTTGTCCCCTGAGGGTCTTCATCTAACTATTCCAAGAAGAGGGCTCCAGATTCCATCTCACCCACAGACTGAAGATTTAAAAATTCATTTAATTAATTAATTAATCTATTTATTTATTTTAGCAGATGAAAAGTTTTCTTTCTCTAATGTAGACCAGGCTGGCTTTGAACCTGTGATCCTCCTGAGCTCTGGGATGACAGGTGCACACTACCAAGCTTGGCTTTACAAAAGACAATTTTCAAAGGGTAGAGGGGATCCAAACACTGCCACATTGTACTCTTCCTAGCCTGTGCTCACCATGGCCCCAGCCTTGGCCTCAGGGCCTCATGACCAAGGCTGGAACCCAAAGGCAAATCTCATTGTTGATTGTTTAAGAAAACAAAACAAAATAAAAAACACAAGACAAACCAACCAACCTGATTCTTGGTGCACTGACCCCATGGGTTGTCAGCCTGTGGGGCACAAGCCCCTCCCACCCTGGCTTCAGGCCCCAAACTGTTTTGAAGGGATTTCTACTTGGGTTGTGAGGCATATGAGGGGACTGGCGTAGGGGCAGGATGAGCCTGTCCCCTCCGGTGAAGTTAAGGGGAATCCACTGGCTGTGTGTGTCAGGTCTCCTTGTTAGCAAGAAGGAAGCAGCTGGGCCAAGAGAACTGGTGTAAAAGATTCAGCCTGCAAAAGAGCAGAGTTCTAGGGCCTGGCGAGTTACCCAGAGGCAGCAAGGTCTTACCCAGTTCCCTGATTCAATCTTAGGACATGGTCAGAGGAAGGGTCTCCCCCGGGGTTCTGTGGACAAGGCCAGCCCTAAGGTGGCTAGTGGGGAAGGCTATGGAAATGTCTCTACTGTCTGGAATATGGCACATACCTTGGGTCTTATTTGGAGATTTTTAAAAAAGTTATTTGGGGGCTGGAACTCTGGGCCTACTATGTGTTACAAACATGTTCTACAACTAGGTCCATTCTCCATGGAGAATATACCCATTCCTGCTGTTTTAATGTTACCTATCTATGCTCTTAATTGATTGTTTCTTCAGAGGTATATGCTAATTTTTTAGAAATAAAGGAAGTTTCTGTTAAATAATCTGAGACATACATAGTGTTCAAATAGACATTGAATAGTTTTATAGTATGGCATTTGCTCATTCAGTTAGCAATTATGAAAGACATGTGTATTCAATGCTCTCCTAGGCATGTAAGATCTCAGTATTAATTAGATTAATTAATTAATTGCTCATCAGTCTTAGTGTGATGAGAGAGTGGGAAGTAAAAAAGTCAGCTTTTAGAAGAATATTTGGAAGCCCTTCCTTCCCTGGAACCACCCAATGAACAAAGTCCTCAAAGAACAAACAAGGAGGGCAAGAGGACCATGAAAGACTATACCTCACAATGCCGGATGCTTTTAGGGGCTCTTTTCTCAACTGACTAGCCTAATTCCATTCCTGGAAGAACTCTTGTTTTCCTTAATAAGCTATCTGTTTCTATTTCATGCCCAACTTAAGAAGGATGCATGATCTTTTCTCCATTTCTCCTTTTGGCAGCTGGCAGAATTTTCGCCTAAAGTGTGTACTGTGTTTTTCTCTTAAATGCTAAGAAATTTTTTCTTGCGCTTCCCTTTAAATCCATTTCTAAATTCTGTTATTAATGATAACAAGAACCCTAAAAAGGAAGCTCAGTTTCCCCAGTAGTATTCAAGTCTATAGGAGGAGCCACTCACATAAATACATATTTTACAATCTGCTGTTAAGGACTGAGTAACCCCATGTATTCTCTGGTTTCCAAGTAATCATGTAGGCTGTTAATGTTTCTATTTTTCAGAAACTCTTGTTCTCTTCCACCCAGATAACTGACTCTTTGGATATATGCCAGTTACCATCTCCAGGAAGCTGTAGAATCCCCTCCTTGTTACTGGTTCAAGGTTTTCTTCTTGGTTCTTTGATTTTAAGACAGGGTTGCTCTATGTATTCCTGGCTGTTCTCAAATTCATACAGAAACCTGTCTGCCTCTGCTTCCCAAAATAGCATGGCCACTATGCCTGTTCCTCTTCTTGCAATGGATAAATTTATTTAGAAAAGCAAAGTGTATACTACAGAAGGAGATTGGTATAGACAGACCCAACTTTGTACCCAGAGTTGTAGATTTGAAATGACTTTCATGAATATTATGAGGTGAGTGGCATATTCATGGCAGTAAGGAGACCTTTTGTCCCTTCCCAAATCTTGATGAGTAGGGTATCCTCTTTAAAATGAATTTATTCTCTCATATATTGCATTCTGACTTCAGGGTCCTCTCCCTCCCTCCACTCCCCACCTTCTCCATCTCCCCACCTTCTCCGTCCCCATCCACTCTTCCTCCATTTCCCTTCAGATAATGGCAAGCCTGCCAGGGATACCAATCAAACATGGCATATGAAGTTGTAACAAGATTAGGCACCTCCCCTCATATTAAGGCTAAGCTAGGCAAACCAGTAGGAGGTAATGGGTCCTAAAAGCATCAGAGAAAATGTTCTTGTAGTAGGATGTAGTGTCCTTTGGGTTTATGGCCAGGAGTGGTATAGCTGAGTCTTGAGGTAGATCTATTACCAAATTTCTGAGTAACTGCCACATTAACTTCCATAGTGGCTGTGCAATTTTGTCCTACTACCAACAATGGAGGAATGTTCACTTGGTCCACATCCTTACCAGCATGAGCTGTCACTTGTGTGTGTGTGTTTTTTTTTAAATCTTAGCCATTCTGACAGGTATAAGATGGAATATTAAAGTCATTTTAGTTTACATTTCCCTGATGGTTAAAGAGGCTGAAAATTTCTTTAAGTGTTTCTTAGCCATTTGAGATTCGCTATTTAGAATTCTGTTTAGGTCTGTACCCTTGGGAGTTTTGTTACCTAATTTCCTGAGTTCTGTGTAGGTTTAGATATTACTCCTCTATAGGAAGTGGAAATGGTGAATATCTTTTCCCATCCTGTAGGCTACCCCTTGGCCCAATCGACAATGTCCTTTGTTCTGTTCAGAGGTTGTCTCCTGTGCCAATGTGTTTAAGGCTATTTCCCACTGTCTCTTCTATCAGGTTCAGTGTATCTGGTTTTATGTTGAGAACTTTGATCCATTTAGACTTGAGTTTTGTTCAGGGTGACAGATACCAATCTATTTACATTCTTCTACATGCTGACATCCAGTATGACCAACACTGTTTGTTGAAGATGCTGTTTTTTTTCCAGTGTGTATTTCCTGACTTATTTATCAAAAATCAGGTGATCCTACGTGTGTGAATTTTTTTTTTTTTAGGTTTTTTGAGACAGGGTTTCTCTGTGTATCCTTTTCTGTCCTGGACTCACTTTGTAGACCAGGCTGGCCTTGAACTCACAGAAATCCGCCTGCCTCTGCCTCCTGAGTGCTGGGATTAAAGGTGTGAAGCATCACACCCGGCTACCTGTGTGACTTTATGTCTGGGTTTTTTATTGAATTACATTGATCCATGTGTCTGTTTTTATGTAGATATCATGCTGTTCATTACTATAAGTCTTTAGTAGAGCCTGAAATCAGGAATGGTGATACCTCCAGAAGTTCTTTTATTATACAGGATGATTTTAGTTACCTGAGGGTTTTTTTTTTTTTTGGTGTGTTTGTTTGTTTTGTTTTTCCATATGAAGTTGAATATTTTCCTTTCAAGATCTGTAAAGGATTGTAAGAATTGTGTTGAAATTTTGATGAGAACTGCATTGAATCTGAATTGCTTTTGGTGGGATGGACATTTTTACTATGTTAATTCTACTGATACATGAGAATAGAAGATCTTTCCACTTTCTGATACCTTCTTCAGTTTCTTTCTTCAAAGACTTAAAGTTTTGTTTTTTGTTTTTTTTGGTTTTTTGAGACAGGGTTTCTCTGTATATCCTTGGCTGTCTTGGACGCATTTTGTAGACCACACTGGCCTTGAACTCACAGAGATCCACCTGCCTCTGCGTCCCGAGTACTGGGACTAAAGGCGTGTGCCACCACATCTGGCAGATTTAAAGTTTTATCATACAAGTCTTTCACTTGCTTTGTTAGAGTTACCCCAACGTATTTCATATTGTTTTGAGGCTATTGGGATGTGACTTCCCTGATTTCTTTCTCAGCACTAGGGAGACTGAGGCAGGAGGATCACTGTGAGTTCAAGGTCAGCCAGAGGTACGGAATGAGACTCTGTCTTAAAACAAAATCACATTGGAAATAGGTGTGAATATAAAAAGATGTTCAGAATTCTAGTTTTCAAATTGATCACAATGTCTGCCTGCCTTCATCTCCAGTGAAATAGACCTGGCATCTAGGATACCTTGTTCTGCTTATGTGTTGTTTGCTCCCTTCACCATCCTTTCTCTTTCCTGGAGGATAGTATCTTTATTGATTATACCATCGATCTCCAGCATGAAATGAGACTATCAAACCAAACAAACACTTTTTAATGGGAGAATAATATATTTAGTTTTATTTCAACAAAGTCACAACACTTTTCAGGTTGCTGCAAAATGCTGTCTACAGATTTCCATTACAGATCCACATTAAAACAGTTTCCTGTGATGGTACAACAAGCCTCTTTTTCAGAGGAATAGTCCCCAATTCTCCCTCCAAAATAAGAACTCCATTCTAGTAAAGAGCAAATGCACAAATTACAATAAACTAGACTCTTAAAATGACAGCCAAGGAATATTTCAACAGTTTATTAGAAAGATTGTAGACATTAAAAAAATCCCCACCATTGTAAACATTAATTGAAGTTTTTCAGCTAGAGTATAAGCTGAGATCAAATCAAAATATAAAAAATCCAAAAGTGCATTAGCCTTTTCACTCGTTTGCTGTACTGAACTGGCAGTGCAAATATGAGTCTTGTCTAAAATGTACAGGCTCTAAAGCAAAGATGTACATCTTTCTTCATCGTTCATGCGAAGAAATGTAAAAGCCTTAAGGGCCAAACAATATTAAATGTATAGGCTACAGAAACAATCTAAATTAGGACATTTACCAGTTTTAGCTAAAATACACATGGAACACTGATCAGTGAGGTGCAATCATGTGAAGGACAGTTTTTGGAAAATAAACATTATTTTAACAATCCTGGGAAGATACAGGAGAAGAATGCCAAGGTATCAGTTTAATGTCTTCATTCCCTTAAAGTCTATGTCCTAGACTCTAAAGCTTACTTATCCTTCCCTAGACTGAGAGCTTGCTGTCATGTCAGTAACTGTTAGGAAGGAGAAGACACTTAGGTGAGATGTGTTTATTCATCACAGCTGCTGTGTCTGTTGCCTAGGACCCGAACAGCGCCATGGATTTCTGGGAAGTGTTCCTGCATAAGAATATTGCCTTAGCTGAATTAAAATTGTCCCCATGCAATGTTACATTATTAACCTTTAGTGAAGCCCTAAAAAAGAAACAGCTAGGTTGAAAAATAGGTTAAAGGAAGTAAATACTGCATCTGCCTCTAAAGGTCTCAAGTCAGGAATTCTTTTAATTATGAAATCTTGAAGAGAAACCACTTTCCGTTCTCAAAGTCCAGGTGATGGCAATATGTCTTACTTCGTCTCTGGCACTTCTTCCCGCAACATCTCTATCTTGTGCATCATCATCTGCTCCTTCTGCTTCTGGTAAATCTACATCCAAATCACAACCCATGTGGTCCATCTTCTCGCTAGTCTTCCTTTGTGGAAAGAAGAAAGCAATGTGTATATATATTGACACATGGACATGGTACTGCAAATTTCATTGAAAGATATTGTGAATATCTATAAGAAGTTTAAAATGAATTGAAGTCCATCTCCCTGAAATTATTGGTTTGCCACATGAAGAATTTTGCCCCTGATACTTTGTTATCCACACCCCATTATTATGGAAATACTTCCTCCTTATTTACCATGCATTTTTCATTCCATTCATTTTCTCAATCCCTGTGAAAGATTCAAAGGTGTCAGTTTTTTAAAAATATTCTCCTTGTGAGCAAAAAATTAGTTCACAATGTTGCAAAATTATTAATAATTATAGTTGATATACATGACTACTAAGGTGACAGCTAATCCTTAACCCTTCACGTATAAATAAGCACATAGAAACCTGTTAGATTTTAATGTTGGCTTGTGGCACCGGAGTTAGGCTGATTCTATCCCTCTAAGCTAACCTCCCAGTCAAAACCCCCATAATTACTTGCTTGTTTCATATGGTCCTGGTTCTCAGAGCAGGCAGCTCATGGCCGCCTGTGCTTTTCCTCCTCCATCTATCCCATGGCATCTCCTTTCTCTCTTGTCATATCCCTTTCTCCCCCTTCTCTCTCCCCTTGTGGCTTCTCTGACTCCAAAAAGCCCACAAACCTTAGCTCCACCCCCCTCTTTTGTGTAGCCCTGGCTATAGGCCATTTTATTCAACCAATCAGGGAAAACTGAGAGGCAAGAATTATAAAAGCCATTTTGGGTATGTGACTGCGGGCTAATACAGTAAGACGGGACAAGCAATTAACAAGCAGTGGTTTAAGACAAACCACGACAACTCCCCTTTTCTGTATAATAAAAAGGCTATTTCTGTTATAAAATGAACCTCATACAGTAAGAGCAAGTATAAAACAATTATGAAATCTATTATGTAACAATTACATTTACAATGTCTAATCCATTATATTTGTCAAACTTGGAGAAAGTCTATTATTATCTATCATATCTTGGTGAGTTTAGAGCTCTAAACTAAAATCATTTTTTAAAATTATAGCTTGTATTTAACAACATAAAAACATCTTCTAGATCTAAAAAAACTTAAAACATTTTTTAAATCCTAAACAACTTAAGCCTCTTCAACCCATCAGATACTTAGAAGGAATAAAATTACCTGAGTAAGCAGAAAGTGCAAAGCAAGTAGCTTCCAAAAAAAAAAAAAAAAATTGACAGTTTACTGCCTGGACAGTCCCAAAATTCTCTATAATATTAGAGCATCTCTTCAGCCTTCTGGCCCAGTATATCTGACAGGCAAAATGTGAAGCAGAAATAAGAAGGACTTGCATAAACTGTCTTGGCAAAGTTAGCCCATCTACTTACCTGTGTTCAAGTCTGGTCCATCTTTGTACAGCATATTGTCTGCTGAGAGAGCAGGGGCATTCTTGTCCAATAGAAGCTATCTCCTGATGGATATTTTTTTGATGCTCAATCTCCTTCCAGATGAATGGATACTGACAGAAGCTGACATATCTTAAGTCAAAGAAATCTTAAAATAATAAAAACATCTTTAAATGTCATATTCTACAGACCTCTGAGGGTTTTGAAGACATCTATCTATCTATCTATCTATCTATCTATCTATCTATCTATCTATCATCTATCTATCTATCATCTATCTAACCTAGGAATCATATTTTGGTGATAAGTTAGACTAGTATCTGATATGACTATGATTTTGATTGACTGCCTATAAGCTTGTATTATTTAACATCCTAAGTAGATTTCAATAACAGGTTATAAAAGCACTGGAAGTAAATCTTGTATTTTTTCTTTCTTTATTTTTGTGATACAGGGTTTCTCTGTGTATTTCTGGTTGTTCTGGACTCACCTGTAAACCAGGCTGGCCTTGAATTCACAGAGATCCACCTGCCTCTGCCTCCTGGGTGCTGGGATTAAAGGCGTGAACCACCACGCCTGGCAAATCTTGTATTTTTAAATGAGTTGCATAGGTATAATACCTTATATGAATTCAAACATATATATGTATGCATCAAATAACCTTAAATCTGTATCGATACAAAATTTTATACCAATATATCAAAATAACCTTATTTTGAGAATAATAATAGCTCTAAGTTGAAAATCAGATTCAATAATCTACCCTAATATCTTATCATTCCTATATTATATTCTCTCAACATCTTTATAATAATTATCCATTAACCAAGATAACAACCAAAATTTGTCCCCCCTCAACCTAAGGGAATGTGACATAGTTCTTCTTTGAGATTACTTCCTGCTGATTTTGGGGGCCTAGGAAATCTATTTGGGACCCAAATAAAAATTGAAAAGATGATTAAGCAAGTTAATAGTAACATTTGTTGTCCTGTCTTTTAAATATTGAAAATGGAGGCTTACATGAAGTCCTGTCTGGAACAGTGAAGTGGTCCTGGAAGCAGATTTTGATGGAACAGGAACTGAAGCATTCTAAGGCTGGGTCCTGTAGGATGTTTGGATGTGTCTCAGTTCCATTGGTGTCTGGTTCTTTTGTTTTGTAAATATATAATTTCTTACAAGTAATATGCAGTTCTGTAATCATAAAAATGCATGGGATGTGCAGGACCCACAGATCAATTAAGGATGTTTTTCTGCTCTTTGAGCAGAAGAAACACCTGTAAGTCTTCATTCATGCCATATGAAAGGATGGCATGTAATAATAAGTTATGTGGATTCTAAGCAGTCAACAAGATTTTTAAACAAAGCATCATTTAATCTGTTTTTTTTGGAACATAGTATATATTCCTTTTGTTTAAAAACCATCTCCCTTAAACTTTTGTTAAATCTTTCTGTCTAAAAATCTGTTGCATGCTCATCTCCCAGCCTAATTCTGGGTCCTTACAGAGTATGTCTTTTAGGCCAAAATGTCTTTTGGTACCAGTTCCCCGTGGAAGCTCCACTTCCTAAGGAGACTGGCTGGCTTTTCAGAGCAATGCTACATCTCATTTCTCTTTACATGAACCCAAGATTGATGTGTATCCATCCTCTGGATCACTAAGGACATCATCATCCTTTTTTTTGTTTGTTTGGTTGGTTTTTCGAGACAGGGTTTCTCTGTGTAGCCTTAGCTGTCCTGGACTTACTCTGTGTAGACCAGGCTGGCCTTGAACTCACAGATATCCACCTGCCTCTGCCTCCCAAGTTCTGGAATTAAAGGTGTGTGCCACCACGCCCTAATTTTAAGGATAAAATGTGTCATTTTGAATCCTAGACTGTCATTTGTAAGCAGCTTTATCTCATCAGCAGAGAGTTCGGTCCTGCCCTTGTGTAGACCATTTCAGGTTAGTCTAGAATTCACAGAAATCTGCCTGTCTCTGTATCTGTCTCTGTGTTAGGATTAAAGGTGTGTGCCACCACCACAACATTTTATTTTTAGTGAGTATATTTATACTCAAATATTTTACCTCAATTTCAAATCATGGTAACTCTATAACTTAGAGAACAACAAATCTGAACTGTAGTGACATTTTGAATTTACTCAAAATCTTTAAAAAAATCTCCTATTTCAGTAATGTCAAGCAATAAAATATCCTTTCTATTTCCTGCTATAGGGAAAAATAAAGACATTCAAACAAAAATCGAGCAAAGAAACAAGAACATTGTGATGTTTGGGCCAGTTATGCCATCCCATGTTGCAACAATGAGGTCCTGATTATCATTCCTTGGAATCTAGTTGTTGCTGTATTGTATTCGCAGGCCTTACCAGAAAGTGCTGACAAGTACCTTGTAACCAGGGAGCTCTGAGTTCTAGCTGCTATCATTTTTCTACTTTTATTGGGAAGATCCCTTTTCCTTCCCCTGTTCTTATTGTTTGTAATTTAGCATTCCACCTATCAGCTCTTTCCTTACCTAAGTCTGCTTAATTTTGAACTTTCTCAGAGAGGACAGAGAAAACCATGGATGTTACTGAGCATATTGTAACTAGCTCCATGACAAAAGCAAGTAACATGAAACTAAACAAGATCCAAGCTCCGTGTACTATAGTGTTTTCCATTTTAGCTGCAGCTCTAGGCCTAGCTCTCTCTAGCATGCTTTTAACCCTGTTTCTGTGCCTTCAGGCTGTGGTCTGAGAGTGCAGCAACCTCCACTCACTAGCTCACTACCTTAGTTGCAAGGCAGCAGCTTCTCTTAAGGGAACTGTGAATTAGAATTGCATTCAGCTTTGGTTACTTGCTCTTTGGCTATGAAAATGCCTTTCACCCGGGTCTTCTCAGGCAGTAAGCATGGATTCTAATTGCTGTAAGTTGAGTGCCAATTGTTGTAAAATTAATAATAATTAAAATTGATTATATATGATTACTAAGGCAGAGAAGTTAATCTTTATCCTGCCGCTTATAAATAAACACACAGAAATCTGTTAGATATTAATATTGCCTTATAGCACTGGAGCTAGGCAGATATTATCCCTCTAAGCTAACCTCCCACCCCCAAGCCCCATAATTACTTCAATGTTTCATCACTATTACATGATGTATAATAAGCTATTGCTTCTATTCTATTTTTTAATTTGTTTTGTGTCCAAGAATGAACTTTCTTTGAAATTATTTCTTGTTGCCTTGAGAGACTTGAATCTTACTATGTTTTGATATAAGCATCAAGCAGATCAACAAGACTGCCAATGATTTTCAGGTTGTACACTCTATTTCTGGTCATCTGCTTCCTGATTTACTAGTAATTGGCAGAAGAGCACTGAGATCTCCCATTACCACTGTGAGCCTTCCCATGCCACTCTCCAAGATTTATCTCATATATTTAAACACTGTCACTGGGGTCCACATGTTTGACAATATAATGTCCTTTTTGAGGATTGATCCCCTATGTCACTTTGTAAAGTTTATCTTTCTTACTAGCCATTTCCTAATCTGACATCTGTTTCAATTGAAATTATTGTATCTGCTGTACCTTCCTTTCTTTGGAGTGAGCCTTTCTTCATCTATTTTTAACAACAACAATGAAAAATCCAGTCATTGTATTGGATATGAGTGCCCTACATACCAATTATAAGTGGTTTTCATAATCCACCCTGAATACTAGTCCTTTATTGGGGTACCTATACCATATCCAATTTAAGTGAGTGTTGTTATAATCTGATCCATGAGAATCATAGCCACTGGCAAATGTTTTCTTCTCAGTCCATTTCTTTCTTTGTTTCTGATTGCTTCACTTTTGACCCTCTGGTTTTTTTATTTTGCTTTTAGATTTATTTATTTTATTTTATGTATTAGTGTTTTATTATATGTATTTATTTTATTTTATGTATGCTCTCATGTATGTGTGTATATAATGTATGTTTTGGAATTTGAATTATGGACAGTTATGGACCACATGGATACTGGGAATCGAACCCAAGTCCTTGACAAGAGCAAGTGCTCTTAACTATTGAGAATCTCTCTAGCCCAACATCTGACTTTAGTTGAATATTTTATGTGATTCAATTAGTGTCACTCTTAGAATACTGGTTGAACTATTTTAAAATAGTGGTTTTTGTTATTCTCCTAGACTTTTTGTAGTGGTTTGAATGAGACTTGTCCTCATAGACTCATATATTTAAATTCTTCATCTTCAGTTATTGGAACCGTTTGAGAAGGATTGTGGTGTGGACTTGTTGCAGGAGTTGTGTCACTGAGAGTGTGCTTTGAGGTTCAAAAGCTCATGTCAGGCCAGTTCTCTTTCTCTCTCTCTCTCTCTCTCTCTCTCTCTCTCTCTCTCTCTGCCAGATGATTAGAATGTAAAGCTCTCAGCTCTTTCTTTAGCACCATGCTTGCCTGCCACCATGATACTAACCATGATGATATTGGACTAACCCTCTGGAACTGTAAACAAGTC
>CAJQZJ010027330.1:0-11286 GCA_907164525.1 Lophiomys imhausi | reverse complement strand
ATCCCTCTCAGGTCTCTGAGGTGGTTGAAGAATAGATACCTAGAGTCTCATAGTTAAATTTTGAGTTGTTTAGGAATCAAGAGGGCATTCTGGATCTAAGAAGATGTTTTTAAAATTGTGAGGCAAGTTAGTATGAAAGCTGAGTTAGATATAGAACTTTAAACACATGGAGATGGTTAGATTGTAGAATGTTAAAGTCAGGTGCCAAATACATATGGACTGGACATTGGGAATGTATGCTAAGCCATATAACTCTTATAATTGTGGCCTATTTATTTCTGTTGTTTTGTATTGTATTTATAGTTATAAGAAAAAGAACCATTTTTTGGGCTGAAAAGGAGAGCTGTTGGGGGAAAAAATAAATACCTTAAACTAAAAAAAAAAAAAAAAAAAAAAAGGGAAGAGGATGGGGGGGCTGAGGGGGAGGAGGGTGGAAGGGTGGGACTGGAGGGGGGAGTAGGGAGGGGATTGTGATTGAGATGTAACTTGAAGAAATAAAAAATAAATTATTAAAAAAAAAAGGACTTCAACTTCTTCACCCTCTTCTTTTCATTGTATTCATTCAGTAAAAATTAGTACTTAATTCCACCAAATACCCTCCATCTTTGTGACTGATCCCAACATCCAAAACTTCCTTTAGGAAATGTGCACAATGTTGATTTGTTTCACTTTAGACAACAAACATAAACTTCAATGCATACTATACAATACCTGGAAGCCCTACCAGACTGTCTTTAATCCTGAGTGATTGGGGAGGGGAGCCAGTAGTCGCAGCAATAAATCATTGTTTTGACAAAATTTTCACTTTCTCCTCATCATGACTCTAATTCTCCACATGTGTCTTCTGATATAGACTTCTTCTGATGCTGCTCAGATTACTTGCATCACACTGTGTGCAGCTAATTTATGCTAATTTAATTGTGAATTGAAAGGTATTTTCTAAAAGTATCCTGCATTTACACAAACATCTTCAAATTGATATTACATAATTTTGTTGTTTGTGGGTTAGGTACTGTTTTAATTCTTCAAAAATGTAATGACAATAGGGTGCTGTGGTATGAGCCTTTGGTCTTATCACTTAGGAACCGGCAGGAGGATCCTGAGCCTGAAGGCAGTCTGGTTTACATAGTGTTATTGTGACTCAAAAAAAAAAAAAAAAATTAAAACATCAGTCTAACTGTTGTTTTATTGTAATTATGAAGGGAATTGAATCCAGCCTGGACATGATATAGGAGATGTTTCCTTACATCATCTTGCACTTTCTCTTAAATATTCAGTGTCTCTTGTGGAATTAAAAATAAACATTTATATCTTCAGTTACACAGAACCACTGAGTAAGATTAAGCAGCTTGAGTAAAGCCCAAGGATGCCAAGCTGAGAGTGTGAATAGAGATTGGGTTCAGTGTACGTCAGTGAACAGTGGCATGCGCCATAGAAAGGGCCCTGTCTCTTTCTTTAAAAGATGTAGTCTGACAGACATTGATTGTAAAGCAGGAATTATGAAGGACTTGCCTACCCTGTCTTGGTAGAGCTAGGATGTCGACTTATCTGCTTCCAAGTTTTGTCCTTTTTGGACAGCATTCTGTCTACAGTTGAAGCAAGGGGTTTTTCTTGCCAAGAGATAGGCTTGCCACTAATTCAACCATCTCACACTGGAGATTCTTCGATGCTCATCTTCTACTTGGAGTAGGATAGGGGGTGCTGTCAGGAGCTGACATGTCAGAGAAATAGGGCCAAATGGCTGAAGATTGATGCTGTAATGTATGGAGAGAAAATGGGAACTGTCCAGGCAGCCTCTGGTATGTCATTTCTTAGTTTTGGAAGCTGCAGGCCCTGCACTTCCTATGTAATCAGATATATTTATCCCTCTTAGGTCTCTGAGGTGGTTGAAGAATAGATAGCTAGAGTCTCACAGTTAAATTTTGAGTTGTTTAGGAATCAAAAGGGTGTTCTGAATCTAAGAAGATATTTTTAAAATTGTGAGGCAAGTTAGTATGAAAGCTGAGTTAGATATAGAACTTTAAACTCATGAAGATGGTTAGATAGTAGAATGTTAAAGTCAGGTGCCAAATACATATGGACTGGACATTGGGAATGTATGCTAAGCCACATAACTCTCATAATCATGGCCTATAAATTTCTATTGTTTTGTATTGTATTTATTGTTATAAGAGAAAGAACCATTTGTTAGACTGAAAGGGAGAGCTGTTGGGGGGAAAAAGATATACCTTAAACTTAAAAAAAAAGGGAAGAGGATGGGGGGTTGAGGGGGAAGAGGGTGGGAGGGTGGGATTGGAGAGGAGAGTAGGGAGGGGATTGTGATTGAGATGTAACTTGAAGAAATAAAAAATAAATTATTAAAAAAAAAAACAAAACAACAACAAAAAAAGATGTAGTCTATCAGCATGACCAAAAGCCTGGAGAACAGTCTGCATCCTGAAATTTGGAATGGGTCAGGAGATGGAACTTAGTGGAATAACTCTTGCTTAGTCTGCATTATGCCCTGGGTATCATCTCCAGCAAGGCAAAATAAATAAATAAAAACAAAGAAAAATAACAGACAGTGCCTGTGACCCCACAGATGTATTCCTCCTACCTGCCTACATCTCTGTATCTATTTGCTATCTCCTATGAGCAACCATGTTCCTAAGGCCAGCTATCTGCAGGACCACACATCATTTCCTTCTTGAACACCTGCTGCCATCAATCTTTCATCAACAAGTGAGTTTCTTTTCTCCACATGCTACCCTGTTTTCTGCCCATTTCTCTGCTCTACAATGACAGCAAACTTACCAGCCTGAGAGTTGTCAATGTTCTTTAAGCGTTTGCTCTATTTCCCAGTGAGGACACCCAACCACTCTCTCAAAATCCTAGTCTTCTCATCCTTTGCAATCCTCCATCTTCTTTCCCTAAGTTATTTTCCTCTGTAACGCTAGAAATATTGATATATTGAAAATTTTTTAGTTTTATATCTGCAATATATATATATATATATCTAGGTCAAGTTCTATATGTTGGATTTTTTTTAGCATATCCACAAATCATTATTTCATCCATGTTAAGTGAGAAACTCTCTTCCAGTCCATAGATGCTTTGAGAGCTTGTTGAAAGGACAGGATGCTTATGTCTGGAAATACAAAATAGATTTGGAGACTGATCAAATACCTGAGGCCTAGTAAGACTCAGGATGACAAAAGGAGAAGAGTAATGCCCTTGAATACAATCTAACCTGCTTATAAAAATTACTGTTTCACATACTTCATTCTCATATTGGTGAAGAAGATTCAAGTTGCTTTATTGATGAGAAAGCCATCATAATATTTTCAGGTATCACTGGCCCACAGGGAGCCGTGAGTCAACTGCACTATGCCCAGGGGTTGCATTAATGCAAATGCTGAGTGCAAGGATGAATCATTGTCCTAAAATAATTTTAAATGTTTATAGCTATTTAATAAAATTAATAGCCAATGTTAATAATTAATATTCATAATTAATAAAAGACCATGATTTATGAAAGCATTAAAGATGTGTGATGGGTTGGTGTTAAGCATTATAAATGTTAATTGGTCCTGTTTGCTGTCTGTTACTTACTTTGTCTCTGATTGGTTAAATAAATGCTGAGGCCTGGAGATTGGGTAAAGACAGAGGTAGGCAGGACTAAGGTGCATGGGCTTCAGAGACAGAGAGCATCTTGGGAAGAAGAAGCTCCAGGAGAAGCCAGAAGCAGGCAAGGAGGACACATGCCATGGGTTAGGTTAAAGAAGATCACTCCACGTGGCCTGGAATATCGACATAGCATGGAGAATAGCAGTCCAAAGGGATGTATGTATATATGGGGTCATATTTGGGTGATAGAATTATGAGCTAGTCTAGATGGGCTAGGATTGCACAATGCAGGTCAAAGCTTGTTAAAATCCATCTGGTGTCTGTGTGTATTTATTTATAGTGGTAGATTAAGGATGAACACCGCCGAACCAATTAAAGATAATATAAATACTGGGTAAATCATTTAATTAGCCTTTTTTTTTTTCTACGTGTGTGTGTGTGTGTGTGTGTGTGTGTGTGTGTACATGTGCTGTGGTGCCAGTGACTACAGGGGTCATAGGACAACTTGCAGAAGTGAGCCTTCTGGACTGTATGGGTTCAGCCTGAAGGCTGCCAGGATGGCAAATGCTTTCACTCATCTTGCTGACCCTCTCAATTTTTAAAAACTTCTAAACATAATGAAACTGGATAAGATTTGCCCTAGTAGATTAGATGAAACCATTAAAATCTTTTGTGCTAGAAAATGTATTTCAGATGGTGGAAGTGAGATTGTACTTTATCCAAACCAGGTGGCACTTTAAACAATTCTTCCTGGACATCTGGAGAAGTGTGAATAAATGGGGTTATTGGTGAGAATCACACCTCTCTGTATTTGATGTTTTTCAAATGTACCATCTATATTTCCTCTATCTTTTTCATTGAATTTCTTCATGGGTCGTGACTGCATTCAGAGGATCACTCACTTCCCTTGCTCAGATTTCACGGCATTTAACAACTGTAATTATGCTTTTCAAGTGCCTCACCGATCTTCAATAGCACTTTCTCTGGCAGAGATTTTTAGCTTTCAAAAATCCCAAAGGCTCTTAGAAGTTTTATTTGTAAAGATAGCTGTACTTTATTTTGATGACAGTTATCTTGTGCATAGATAGCTACACCAAAAAGATGAATCTCATTGAAAGTGTATTACAATTGAAGAGTCTAAATGTGATGGACTGCATTCTATCATCATATCTGTAGAAATTACCTTAGATAGAGTTATTTAGAGTTTTAAGAGAAGCAGTGGAAATAGTGATCTCCCATCTTCTGGGTAATTATTCCAGATTCACAGAAAGTGTGAAACTATATTTTGATTTTCTTAGAGTAGCCCCACTGTATGTATGCTCCTTTGATTTATTAATGGTATTCCATTTTACTATCAAATATGTTTTGGTATGGATAATAAATTATACAATCACCCTATTTATAGATTATCTATTAAGATCCCATAACTAGAACGATTAAGTCATTCAATTGTTTTGCTTGTCTTCCTAGTACCTACTAACACGAGGCTTGGATGGACTGATAGAACTCATTTACTTTGCATATGAGATATAAAAACTTAATTTTAGGTCTTTCATAAATCTGTACATACTTAGGGCACAGTGGCATATCTAAGGCCAGTAGCAAAGCTGTTGAGTGTGTTATGTTGATACACTTTCTCACCTTCAACCAATAAAGGCTGTCCAGTATACCCTTCCCAAGACTATTTCACTTCATGGGCTCAGGGCCAACTGTATCAATAATAAATGTTTTTACTCCCTCAATCAAGAAAACCTCCAAGTATATGAAAGGTATGGATCTTTGCTAAAGAAAAAGACATATCTCATTTAATCCCTGTATTTTTCCCCTTTGATTGAACCTGGTAACAATGTCCCAGGATTGACAGACACAGTGTCATAACCAGGTGTTTCCTTACTTATACTTACTGAAAAATTGTTTCCTTGATTTATGGCAATAGCGCTTCTAGCATTTTGTGTTATTTAAAAAATTTCTATCTTATGTGTTTTAAATACAGAGTGTAATTCATAATATTTATATTGTTTATATTTCTCCCAAGCATATAATTAATCCCCGCTAACATTTAAATATGTCCAACCCTTCCACCAAGTATCACACATACACACTGGAGGGCCCTAGCAGGCCAGGGGCTGGCAGACATGGGGCTGGGAAGCCTTGCCCTTCCTCCTTGTAAGCTGTAGATTGCATCCCTAAAGCGAGCTATCAAGGTCTATTCCCTTATTAGGACACCTTCTTATGCCAGACTCATTCTTAAGGATGACTTCTAAGGCCTAGCAATCAAAAGCACCTTTTGGCTCACCTAATTAACATGCCTATTCAAAACTAAACACCTTATCCTAAAGCAGGGGTTTTCCCATTTGCCTATAGGACAAGTCTGTCTCCTCTCCATCCAGAGGCAGTCCTTTGTCCTCCAGGACCAATACCCCTCCTCCCTCTTCCTTGTTCTCTTCTCACTAGTCATCTATCTCCCATCTTTGTCTCTTATTTCCTGCCCTCTGTCCCTCTGGGGCAGACAAGTCTCCTTTGTGCTGAGAACTTGGTCTTGGGGGTCCTGAGCCGGTATTGTTCCTTTCACATGTGATGTGTTTATTTTATGTTATTATATGAACGTTACTCCCAGGATTTATCAGTTTAAAGAACCAAGCTAGTGTTACCTTATAGTTTCTGTGAATCAGAAATGAAGAATGTGTTTGACCTTGTGGTTCTCTTGGGGTGGGAGTGCTCTCTGGAGGTTACAGCTGTAGGCTAGAGTTAATATTCACCTGAAGATCACCTAAAACATGGATGTAGGATCACCTGCTTCTGAGAAGGCTGAGCAGAGGCATATTTATCTCTCTGGTGACCTAGTGGAGCTTTTTCCCATCACAAGCCCTCTTCAGAGGCTGTTCAGATGTCTTCATGAAGCCTAAGTGAGCTTTCCTCTCCAAGTCATCCCTGCTGTCCATGAAAGCTGAAGTGCCTTTTATTATTTAATTTCAAATGTACACACCATCATTTCTATCATAAGTCACAACCCTCAGTTCAGACTCAAAAGGAAAGGAGTTAATCGCTACCTCTTTCATTGAGGTGTTTCAAAGAATTTGTGAAGGTATTTTAGGGATCATAACACAAGGTGGGAAAGTAGGACATCAAAAGCAGGATGTGGAAATATTGAGAGTTTGGACACATTACTACAGAAAATCTAAACAAATGGAAAGATGCATTTAAAGATGTAAAACTCAGTATCACTGATATAACTTACTCCACGATACTTAACATAGTTGATGCCATCACAATATAATCTCTAACCAGCAATCTGTCATGCAGGAACTGACAAAATGACTCCTAAATTAATATGGAAACCCAAAGGGCCCAGATAATCAGATGACCTCAAAGAAAAAGACTGGTATTATAGAGCATCTGCCAGTGGATTTCAAGACCATGGAGCTGTAATCAAGCAAGATGGTTCGAGTATAAACAGAGATGATATTTGGTGCAACAGAAGCAAAGGCCTGAAAGACTCATTAACCACTTGATTTCAGTAAAACTGCCAAGCGATCTTCAGGGCAAAAACCCAAACAGAAAACAGTGGGAAGCAAACTGATACATTCATACTCTGGAATACCAGTCAGTGGTGAGAGGAAGAAAACTCTAACACCTGTGAAAACATGTACAGATTTTTGTGACTATCTTGCTGAGCAAAACAGCTGAATGTATATTCACTTCAGAACAGACAAAATTAACCTTCAGGAACATAAATAAAAACAGTGCTTAATGTTGGATGGAAGTACAGTAAGGGATAGGGAACAAGGAGATGCTTTGGAACAACAGAGAGTACAGTGTAGCTAGATAAGATTGTTTGTCCATGGCTGAAAAGATGTGGGACCTTACTTTGGATACAAAACACACATCCTTCTGTATCTAAGGTACTCCTAAATAACAAACACACAGAATAACAAACCAAACATGAAACATGAAGAAGAGACAAAAACCCTGGCAGTTTCTAAGGGCACCAGAACACTATAGGATCTGTATGTTAAAGATCAAAGTACCTAATTTAAAAAATGGGAAACTGTGTTCAAATTGTTTTACAACTTTTGGGCTCCTCAGAAAAGTCAAGGCCAAATGTACTTTAGGTTTAAGAAAAAAAATTACACTGTCTTTTATTGTTCTGCCATAGCATATGAGAACATCACCTAATATTAAATCCAAATAATACAAAAGAGAACTGTGTTAATTTCTGCCTGGAGTAGTAGGAAAATAGCAAAGGTTTAGAGGCTGTGTGTACATCGAATGACCAGAAATGGAGAGATTCAGTAAGCACTGTTCCCTGAACAGAAAGCTGATGAAATTGAAAATGCAGGAGAAAGATGAACAACCTCTGCCCACATAACACCACACATTATGTTTACTAGTGTGTGTGTGTGTGTGTGTGTGTGTGTGTGTGTGTGCGCGCGCATGTGCTTGTGTATCCATGTGTGTATGCATGTGTGTATGCGTGTGTGTTTGTGTATATTTTTGTGTGTGTTCATGTTCATTGGCACACATCTGACATGCACAGGTTCTTGCATGCCATGGGTACTTGGATTGAGGGTAGTCAATTCTCTCCTTCCACTGTGGGTTCAATAAATACCTTCCAGGTATTGAACTCAGTTCTCAGGGTTGTGCACCAAGCATTTGTACTGGTTGATTCATCCTGGCAACTTTTTGTATTTTTGTTGGGTAGCTTGTAAACAAAAGAGGAGGTAAACAGCCGAAAGAACAGGGAGGAAGAACGAATGCCCCCATTCTCTTCTCTACAAAATAAAAAGGCATCAGTCCATCCTGGGCTCTATCTGAAGAGCAAGTAGTGTTTTTCCATCAAGACTAATGAGGACTCACTGTTAGGATTTGATATTTTGGGTTGAGATCAGGGTTTGCATTTTCAGCAGACTCTGGACTATTGTCTAATAGCAGAAAAATAACAGAATTCCTCCCTGAATGAACTTTGCAAAGGAGATAAAATTAAATGTTTCCTTATATCACAATATTGCTCCTGTTTCATAGAATTGAGGTACAGTTTCTTAAGAATCTGGATACATGTGTTCACCATTGTGGAAAGGGTGCAAGGATGGAAGCCACACTGCCTTGGGCATGGTGCTTGATTGTAAACTCTCTGATAGTGATACTGAAGGAAAGGGAGATGAAAGGGATGTTCATCTCATGAACAGAGAAAAAATAAGGAGGGAAACAACTCATGGTTTTTAAGTCAATTCTACTTAAACACCAATCAAGGATGTGTCAGACATCCCACTTTGTTTCCTTGGTTTGGTTTCTTCTCTGGCATCTGGAAGAATTGCTCCCAATAGTTAAATGAATCCTGAGCCCAGCTCCTATTACTCTCTGTGATTTCCAAACTGAACTATTGTGTCAATTAAGAATAAAATAAGGGTATCATCTCTCCTATAAATCACAGCATATTAACCTAGATACAGAAGGCTATAGTATTAACTGAATCATATATGATTATACATTGCCTACTGTTGCAATATTTCAAGAATCCTTCTCTCTTGACAACATTTCTTTGAGCATGGTTTGAATTATAGTCTGTATAAAGAAGCTGAGTTGAACTTGGTCATTTAGTCTGAAGAATCTTAAAAAGAGACAAGCTATTACTGGTAATGTTTTGAAGCTTATGTGTACTACTCTAGAGGCAAGAGAAGTCTAAGGATATTACAAGTCTATCGATAACCACAATCTAGTGACAAATTGCTCTTCCTGTGTGTTGCCGAGAGTTGCTGAGATTCTTTTCACTGAAAATCTTCAACTGATTGTTACTTTTCATGAAAGTTGCAATTAAGACCAGGAGACTTAGTAACTGGAATTCATTTAACTTCTTCATGACACTAAGACAATATGGTTTTAGCCGCAGGTAAATTTCCCTCATCACAGTCCCAAAGTAATTTGTATATAGATTAGAAACTGTAAGACATAAGAAGAATTATTATCCAGATATAATCATTTCCTGAAAATATCTACATTTGGATATTATTGTCATATAGTTTAATCATAATTCTGTACATTAGTGTTTATAGTTTTATTTTCTGGATCTTAATTACCACATGAGGCTTTTGGTGCATTACTAATTATATGAACATATTTTATTGACAGTTAATCTTTCTTAGATTCAATAATTTAAAACTTTTCAGTTTTAAAATATGTTTATAATTACCTTCTGTTATGAATACTATTTTCTGAGAAACTCTTTACATAGAAATTTTAGCATATTTTCCTTCTTATAGCTGTTATTTTGTTTATGATAAACAATTTTGGATTAAAGGATTCAGATTTTTAAATATTTAAATATACTCTCAAGTTGCTTTGTAGATCCTTTAATTTTTTTCTGTCTTCCGTATGTGTGTTTGTCATATAATCTTTTAATCTTTTTTTTTTTACTTTATTTTTTATTTCTTCAAGTTACATCTCAATTGAAATCCCCTCCCTACCCCGCCTCCAGTCCCACCCTCCCACCCTCTTCCGCCTCAACCCACCCATCCCCTTCCTTTTTTTTTTAAGTTTAAGATATATCTTTCCCCCCCAACAGCTCCCCCTTTCAGTCCAACAAATGGCTCTTACTCTTATAATAATAAATACAATACAAAACAACAGAGGTAATTAGGCCAAAATTATGAGAGTTATATGGCTTGGCATACAATCCCAATGTCCAGTCTATATGTATTTGGCACCTGACTTCAACATTCTACTGTTGACCTATCTCCATGAGTTTAAAGTTCTATATCCAACTCAACTTTCATCACAATTTAAAAAGCATCTTCTTAGAACACCCTCTTGATTCCCAAACAACTCAAAATTCAACTATGAGACTCTAGCTATCTATTCTTCAACCACCTCAGAGACCTGAGAGGGACAAATATATCTGATTATATAGGAAGTGCAGGGCTGCAGCTTCCCAAACTAAGAAATGACATACCAGTGGCTGCCTGGACAGCTCCCATTTTCTCTCCATACATTACAGCATCAATCTTCAGTCATTTGGCCCCATTTCTCTGACAGACATTGACTGTAGAGCAGGGGTTATGAAGGACTCGCCTACCCTATCTTGGCAGAGCTAGGCTGTCGACTTACCTGCTTCCAAGTTTTGTCCTTTTTGGACAGCAGTCTGTCTACAGTTGAAGCAAGGGGTTTTTCCTACCCTGTCTTGGCAGAGTTAGGCTGTCGACTTCCCCGCTACCAAGTTTTGTCCTTTTTGGACAGCAGTCTGTCTGCAGTTGGTGCAAGGGGTTTTTTCATGCCAAGAGAAAGGCTTGCCACCAATTCAACCATCTTACAGTGGAGGTTCTTCGATGCTTATCCTCTACTTGGAGTAGAATAGGGTTGCCGTCAGGCGCTGATATGTCTCGATATAAAAAAAAAATCTTGATTTAAGATAACATCTTTGAATGCCATATTCTGCAGATCTCAAGGGGTTTTTGAAGATGCCCTATCCATCTCTTGTATTTAGATAAGCAAATGTTGCTTGTCTCTTAGCAACTTGATTACTAGGTAGTTTAGAGAATATCTGTGATAGACTGTCATAGTAGCCAACAAAGAGACATGTTTGCATGACTAGGAGTTTGTTTTAACTATCCTAGACCGTTTTAGACGGTTGGTATCAAGAGGTCAGAGCTTCACATTTTATTTTTAAGTATCTCTAGGTATGATACC
>CAJQZJ010027328.1:622-21619 GCA_907164525.1 Lophiomys imhausi | reverse complement strand
TTTTTTTTTGACCTTTTGCCATTGGATGCATTTAGCTGTCTGTTTTCTGTGCTTGGAACCACAGTGGATGATTTGGTGCAGGGGACGAGTTACTTGGCTATCTGTCGTTGCTTACAGGGGGATTTCAAGTTCACTGTGATTTTAATGGCCAGAGGCACTGTGATCTGGTGCAGCCTATTCCCAGGTTGTGAGTAATGGACCAGGATTGTTTCACTGCTCCCAATTCAGACTTCTCTATGTTGCACTCTGAGTTATCAGCCTGTAATGGTTCTTGGTATGGGCCTGTTTGCCCAGGCACAGATTCTGTGGGCTTTGTTTGTTGTCCCGGAGGCTGACAGGGTCTGGCTCCACACCTGATATGTCTGGATTTTCCAGGATACAGCTAGGGTCCCGATTTCTGGTTTCTCTCTAGTCTTCTCGCCACAGGGCTGGACCCTGTGCCTGATTTCCTTCCTGTCTGCGCCGCCACGGGTCCCGTGGGTCCCCCATGCCCCGGGTCCTCCGGCTGCCTGAGTGCACCTCTCGTCCCAGCAGCTCTGCCGTGGGTGCACGGACCCCTGGTCCCACCCACGCCTGTCTCTCTCCCCAGATGACCTGCCGTGGACTGGCGGGGATTTGGCCCTGCCAGCCATGCTCCCTCCCCAGCTGCGCTCTCGTGAGTGTGTGAGATTTTGCCCCTCCCGCCTGCTTTTGTGTTCCCCGCTTCCTGCGCTCTCTCGGAACCTCCCACCCTCCACTTCAGGAGCGGCTGCGGACCACCCGCTGAGCCCCCTGTTTGTTCCTTGCTAAGGCTTCCACTATCTCGCAACCTTTTCTAAGTGGGTATAAGTTCAACCTGATGTGTGGGGAGCCCAATAGGACAGCGATCTATGGCCAAGTGGACCCTGATTCTGCCTGCTGTAAGTTGGGAACGATCTTACCCCGCGCCTCACCAAATGGGAGTTCCCGAATCCCCGGTTTAGTGGACTCCGTGTCTGTGAGAGATGGGGAGAGCCTTGCCCTGGGACTTTTAACAGTCCCTTGGGAGCTGTGAGCGTTCCGGGGGGAGGGGGTCTAGCCCCTCCGGTTTTTGCACAGTGCCCAGTAACTCTGTGTTTTTTATGGCTCTTTTTTCCCCGCGTTCAGAATGCGTCAGTGTAGGTCGCCTCCATCTTCACTCCCTAAGACACAACTTTTTAGAAAGTAATAGCATTAAATTCTTCTGTCAAAGAAGAAGAAAGACTGGGAATTAAAGAGATAATGATTTCTTTTAAGGAAAAGCAATAAACAAACAAACAAAAAAACCAAATCAAATAAAACTGAAACCAAAACAGCAGAAAGAAAGAAGTATGATAATTAGTTGTTAAAAATGAGATGAATGTACTACAAGTTCATCATTTATTCTACCTATGTAAAGCTTACATTTATAAAAATGCAGCAAATAGAATTATAGAGATGGCTGTAAAGAAACATGTCCCTGCATAAGAAAACAAGTGAGACTGACACTGAAGTAAGTTTTAAAGAAATGTGAAATAATTTTTCATTTATTTTTATTTAAAATAAAGTTATAGAATTTTATTTTTTTGTTTTTGAGGTACTTCTAGACTGATTTCCACAGTGACTGTCCTAGTGTTCACTTCCACCAACAGTGTATTCATTCTCTTTTCTGGGTGTTCATCACAGCAGCATTTGCTGTCATTTATATTCTTGGTCTTGTTCATTCTATGTTAAAATGAAATCTTAAAGTAGTATTATCTGCATTTTTTTAAATGTTAAGGATACTGAGAACTTTTTATAGTGGTTACTAGTCATTTGTAGTTCTTATTTTGAAACTTTGTGTTCAATTTTTGTAGCCCAGGTTTAACTAGATTGCTTGTTTTCCTGCTATTTACTTTTTATAAGTTCTTCATAAAACTTAGATGTATAGACATATCCATCCTCTCTGTAGGCTGCATCTTTACTCTATTTACAGTTTCTTTTACTGAAGGAAGCTTTTTAAATTCATGAGATCCCATTTGTCAATTGTTTGTATTACTTCTGCTCTGAAGGATCCTATTCAGAACTCTGTACCTGTGCCTATATGTTGGGACACAGTCCTTACATTTTCCTTTAATAGGAATTTCAGAGTTCCAGGTCTCATGTAAGTCCTTGATCCAGTTGGAGTTGAATTTTGTGCAGGGTAAGAAACAAGAGTTTTGTTTTGTTTTTTTGTGAGGTGAAACTCAGGTTTCCCAGGTCTTAAAGTTGGTTAGGAGATGAGAGGTGAAGAGTAGTGGGGTGTTGTTGTTATTATTATTGTTATTGTTTTAATTCCCCAATCTTTTGATAGTATCAATGAAGACCCAGGAGCCAGATGCTGGGGTGAAAACCTTCTAGCTCAGAGAGCAGAGAAATCACGCAGCTGACCTTCCTATTCCATGGATATCCCAGAAGAAAAAGATCCTTTCTTCTTCTCAACATTTTCTTAAATACCCTTCAGCTCAAGGCCCCTCCTTTCTACCTTATGTTTTCTTATGTTCTCTCCCTGTCTACTGGTTGCTTTCTTTGCCTCTTGACCTATAGTTGACTTCCCTTAGCTCTTCTTTACAGCAAGCACTTGGGTTAAAGGTGTGTGCTAGGGCTGAACCACATCATACATAGTACTTGTTTACAATAAATGGAAAGCTCTTGGCTTAATGGTTTGTATTGGGTCTAAGCCACACTTAAACAAGAAACAGCTTTTTCCAGTTCACAAACCCAGGGTTCACAATGTGATCAAATATTCTGAAAAATTTCCCCCTTTTGTCTAAATAAAGACTCTCTAACATCAATAAATTATATACAATCTGGTAAGAATTACATTCCCAATATCCAGTGTATTTATATTTAGCAACATTGGAGAAAGTATTCTACTATCTATCCTATCTTGATGCATCCAAAGTTCTGCACCTAAATCACTTTCTATCATAACTTTTATCTATCTACCCAAAAACATCCTTTTAGATCTAAAAATAATCTTCTTAAATTCTGCACAACTTCAGCTTAACTGTGAGAATATAACTATATAGTCTTCAACCCAATCAGAGATCTGAGAAGGATAAATATCATCTGAATAAACATGAAGTACAGAACAAGCAGCTTCCAAAGCTATAGAAATTGTGATAGAGACTTCAGGCTGTCTGGATAGTCACTCCCAAGATTCCTCTGTAACCTTGGATCATGCATCTCTTCAGTCTACTGGCCCAGAATATATGACATATTTTTATGTGAAGCAGAAATTATGAAGGACTTCTCTATCTTGTCCTGGTAGACTTTGGCTGTTGACTTTATTTGTATTCTGGTTGGCCACTGTTTGGACAGCATATTGTCAGCAGTTGAGGCAAGAGCAGTTTCTTACACAGTAGCTAGCTTTGCCACATTTGAAACAAACTCCCTATGAAGGTTCTTCAATGTTCATCTTCTTTGAAGTTGGGGGTATTGCCAAGAACTGACATGTCTCATTCATCTCTCTCAGCATATTTGAATAGTCAAATGCTGCTTGTCTCTAGCTATTTACTGTCTAATTGATTTAGACAACCCTTGTGATTGACTAAACTAGTACCTAACAAAACAGCAAGTTTAATTGGCTGAATATTAACTTGCATTTCTTAATTATTCTAAACTAAACAGTTTGTAATAGTAACTTTCAAAGAATTAGAACTTCACATTGCAATTATAAGAATTACATAGATATAGTACCTTAAAAAGAGTTGATACATAGTGTGTTGTAACTAAAATATAATCTTCATTTTGTATCATTATACAAAGATCTATGCCCATGTAAACAACTAAAAACTTAATTTTGTAACAATGTACAAAGATCTGTGAGTAGATTTAATAATCTACCTTTTTCTCTATTATAACTATATTAATCTTATATCCCCCATTTTTCTTTTCAACCCTTTTCCCCCTACATAAGAAAGGATAGAGAAAAAAAGAGAGAGAAATCCCTGAGTCTAAACTCCTATACCTTGCTTCCTCCCTAATCAAGACCATTTAACAACTTGCAAACAATCCCCCTAAATGAAAACAAATATCCATAACCCACTGAACAAACAACCTCCTACCCTGCCTTTTGGAAATGGGGCATCACTCTAGTGGTGGACAGACATGATTAATAAACATTGTATAGATGTATAAAATTTCAAATAATAAAATCATTATTAAGAATACAGTCTAATGAATGTTTAAGGAATATACTGTGGGTCTCCTCTTTTCCTAGGAACCATTGACCACCAGTCCATGAGGGCAAGGGGAGCAGAATATGGGGTAGGGTTTGGACAGTCAGGAGTATGACTGATTAAAAATCTGGGACCAGTTCAGTAAGGTAGTTCAAATTTATTCAAGTTGAACATGGGTTTTATAGAACTTTGGGGAGTAGGTGGGGATTTCCAGGGTGGGTATACATTATTGGTTTGGAATAAGGTACTAGGATACCTCATTTGCATGGAGAAGCATTCCTGGAATCCCAGCTGCTTGCTGAGTGGGTTCTTATTGGGAGTAAGGAAGTTGAACTTCCTTAAGGATTATGTAACATTCCTCAGATAAAGGGTGTGAGGGTTTGGGCTCCCCAGATAAGGTCAGGCAGAGAAGAGGGAGCCCCATTGGGAAAAGGGAGTTCTGCATTTACCACTGAGCTCAGGGAAGCTGTCCTGACCTGGTAGACTACAACCTTAATAGTAGGGTCCAACATTAGACAATTTTAAAATTAGAAAAGCTTTTAGAGTCTAGAAGGAGAGAATAAGAACTCATGAATTAGTACTTTGTGGTGACTCACATCTTTAATCCCAACAATAGGAGGTACTGCTCCAGGATTTTGAAGCCAGCATGATCTACATTGCAATTCTAGTCCAAACAAGAATAAGTAATGAGATTCTGCCTAAAAAAAATTATCATGGAAGCATGTCTCAAAGTTAATGACAAACACAGTACAAAATACATCTTGACTACATGTAGTTATTGCTTGCATGTAAGGTAATTATTTATTATAATTTATCAAAACAGATAGGAAAAGAAAAAGGAGTTTCACGATCATCACAACACATAAAAATATATAAATGTCAACAATCATTTATGACAAAATCAAATTTTGACAAGAATTTTTCATCTGGAATAAATGCAAAGAAATAGGATGTCTTATGACAGTAGAAAAGATAAATTAAAATTACTTTGGAAGCCGGGTGGTGGTGGCGCACGCCTTTAATCCCAGCACTTGGGAGGCAGAGGCAGGCGGATCTTTGCAAGTTCGAGGCCAGCCTGGTCTACAAAGCGAGTCCAGGACAACCAGAGCTGTTAAACAGAGAAACCCTGTCTCGAAAAACCAAAAAAAAAAAAATTACTTTGGAAAACAAATTAAGATTATTTGAGAATGTGTGCACCAGTAACTACACAGTCTTATTCTGTTCATAGATGCGTGTCTTAATTCTTACATATGTGCATCAGGTCACATGAGAAAAATGTTCAGAGCAGCATAAAATCATCTTAAAATTTCTAAAATTAAGTGGCATTGGTTTTATGTTACCTAACAGACGTTCACAGAATACACCACTGATAATGTTTTACTAACTCACATAGTTTTTGTAGGTATTTCATCTCAGTTGCGACCTCCTGAATTCTCTGCTTTTGGCCTCATGAAGCTGAAGCCAAAGGGTGTTCCTGGAAGCTTTTGTTTCTTTTACAATCATTGTTAGTTGAAGTCAGCTTCCTGCAGATGTGAGACTGAAGCCCTCATTCCTTTCATGATTTTTTTTTAAATAATTCTTTGAAAATTTTGTACAATGTGTTTTGATCAGTTCACCCTTACAGATCCCACTTCCCATCAACTCCTCACAAATTCCCCCTTTTCTTCCTCAAATTTGTGTACTTTAAAAAAAAAAAAACACACACCTGTGATGTGGCATAGTAGCCCTTGGGAGGCAGAGTCAGGCAGATCTCTGTGAATTTGAGGCCAGCATGGTCTACAAAGAGAAATCCACGACATCCAGCACTACACAGAGATACCTTGTCTTGAAAAAAAAAAAAAACATCAAATCAAATCGTTGCTGTCTGTATACTTTTGTGTCTGGGCCTTCCACCTGAGTATCATCAACATATCAGAGGCTATATTGTTTTAAAAAAACTGATGCATCTTCTCAAGCTATCAATTGCCAATAGCTCCTTGGCTAGGGAGGGGACTTCATGTTCAACTCCTTCCCTTTCAGTGTTTAGATTCTGTCATTATGTCTCAACTCAATAGTACATCCATTTAGTAGAAAAGTAGTAATTGGTAAACTGAGGACTACTCTTCCCTCTTTGGAAGTCACCAGCTCTCCTTTGCCACATGACCGAGACAGAGTTTTGATAACTTCACTTCTCAGCTACACAGATATGGCCATGAATGATAATCTCCTAATTTGAAGTCAACACCCAGGTTTTAATTCTGTAATGTCTCTATAGTGGTGTTAGCGTTGGCTGAGTAGATGGAGACAAGGAACACGCAGAGGGTTGGGAATCTTGGAAAGCATCCTGAATTCTACCTGTTTCATACTCGATCAACTGAGTAAATCATTAAATTTTAGCAATATATGAGTGAATACCTTTTAGCATTGAAAATAAAGTTGAGTTTTATATATATGTGTGTGTGTGTGTGTGTGTGTGTGTGTGTGTGTGTGTGTATTCACATGAAATTGTTGGTGTCTTTTTTTTTCTTCGGAAAGTTATTTTTTTCAAGTTTTAATTTGGATATCATATTTTAATTACAACTCTCCCTTCCAAATTTTCCTACATGCCCCTCCCTACTCTCTTTCAAACTTGTGGTGTATATTTTCAACAATTGTTATTACCTGAATATACACATGCATATTCACATTCATGTGTTTATTAGTGTGTGGGGGTATATATGTGCATGTGTGTGCATATATTCCCAAATATCCTGTTAAATCCATATAAAGTTACTTGAATGTATGCTTTCAGGGCTGGCCATTTGGTACTGGGCAACCAATTAGTGTGCTTTTCCCTGGAGAATTTCATCTCTTCTGCTCCCAGCTTCACTCAGTTGCCTGTAGTTCTCTGTATAAAGTAAGGTCTTGTGGTCTTTTCTTCATGCAGTTTGGCATGCTTGCTTGTGTCCTCCTT
The DNA here is from genome assembly GCA_907164525.1 of Lophiomys imhausi. Classification (NCBI taxonomy): domain Eukaryota; kingdom Metazoa; phylum Chordata; class Mammalia; order Rodentia; family Muridae; genus Lophiomys; species Lophiomys imhausi. Next base: position 14,509 of record CAJQZJ010027328.1, on the reverse strand, counting down.
GTTTGGATCATGTGGATGGTCTTATTGGTAAGGCTTTGACAGTGGAATTTCTGATGTTACTAGGAGACAATGTTTCATAGCAGTTCCTGATCCTCTGACCTTCACAGTCATTCTGGCCCTCTTCCACAATGTTTCCTGAGCCTTAGGTCCAGGAGTATTTTGCTGATGTATCCTTTGGTACTAGACTCCACCACTTTACCACATGTTGATTGGTTTTAGTTTTTTGTTCACGTCTTTTAACTACTGTGCACATAAGTATTTTTTGGCAATTTTCACAGAAATACTATCTCCTATCCCCCCTTCTTATTCTCACTGAACCTCTTATTTTTCTCAAAGAACCTCCCTCCTATACTCATCATCTCTTGTGTGTTTTACTGTTTTAAGACACATTGACTTTAAACAAGGTTGCTTCTATGAGTATGGGTCATTTACCCATTAACTGCCAATAGATCCTCAGAGAGGGATGGAGTTTCTTAAAACCCTCCCATATCCATGATAGAATGCTAATGAACCCAAATTTAAATTGTATAAGAATATTACATATGATTGATTGAACAAGTATAAATGCTAAGTATTACCCAAATTGTATGTAATTTAAGTCTATACCCCATGTAGGTGGCAGAACTCTCGCTGTTATGAAAATATTTACTGTGCACTTAGAAAGTATTTCTGGTATGGAGGAAGAAGGTTTACATAAAGGGAAGGAAACACTAGAAGGTTTAAAATATTGACCTGTTCTTAAGGTGAGTTTAGGGTACAACATATGTATATTTAAGCACTATATGAATATGTAGAAAAAATTAATTAAATTACATTGGGCACCATTTGTAGAAACAATCAATTAAATTGTTTACCAGTATTTATATTATCATTAATTGGTCAGTGGTGTTAATTATTAACCCACCATTATAAATGAATACACACAGACACTGGATGGGTTTTAACAAGTCTAGGCCTAAATTGTGCAACCCTAGCCCATCTAAGCTAGCTCACAATTCTATTACCCAACTATGACCCCATATATACATACATCCCCTTGGACTGCCATTTTCCATGCTATGACAATGTTCCTGGACATGTGGAATAAGATTCTTTTTTCTAACCCATGGTGTGTGTTCTCTTTCTTCCTGCTCCTGTCTGGAACTCACTAATCCTCTGTGTAAAACACAGGGTTCCTGTTCTAATCTCAGGAAGTCCCACCTTTCTCTGTCTTTGCCCAATCTCAGACCTCAGCATTTTATTTAACCAATCAGAGACAATGCAAGTAACAGACAGCAAGCAGGACCAATTAATTAACATTCAGAATGCTTAACACCACCCCATCATGAATATATGCTATATATTTTTGTATGATACATTTCATATTAAAATAGTTTAAGATAGATTTAAATATGGTGAAAAAAATCAATCTGCAAAGACCAAAAGTAAAATAATGAGAAGTGCATGGACTTAACACAAAAAAATAGGTTGAATAACCCAAATAATAACTTGAGTGAATGAAAGGAAGGCCTTTTTCAGTATAAGATCCAGTATCATGAAAATGTCAAAGATATACTTTAAAAAGTCAAATTTGTCAGAACTCTCTGCTAACTTCATAATGTATTTGGTGACTACTTTCAACTTAATACAAACAGATCAGTTTTAAGTTCTTCCATTATTTCCATGAAATGTCTTTCGTTTTTTAATCTTTCCCTGAAAAGTGAAACTAACTTCAGTAATTGGATAGAATTTCACTGCCCACCTGGAGCTACTGCTTGGCTGATGGATGGGATCTAGTACTCCTTTGGTCTTGCATTGGGAGTCTATCTCCAGCTGTAGCAATGCCCCATCATTTGATCCTGCTGTGCCACATGCATTTAAGGAATGTGACCAGAAATGAGGCCCCATCTCCTCCTCTAATTTCTCAAATAATGCCTGTAATATAGCATCTTCACAACTTTATTTCCTAATTTAGAAAGTGTCATATTTGGAAAGGGTTTTAAGTGACAGTGTTTGTTAGGCTCTTTGTTTAGTGATCTCTTTGGGGTGCACTGTTACAAAAAACTGTCTTAATTAAGGTTAATTGGAACATAATTAAAATCAGCACTGATGGAAAAGATCCCATGGGTGGTACCACAGTGAGCATCCTTAATATTGATACCATTGGACTAAGCCACTACAAGAAACCAAGTTTCAAAGCATGCTTTGTTTCCTACACAGGCTATGCATCTGCTCTTATCTGTTTGGATGAGTGAGTATTATTCATGTACTTGGAAATCTCTTGTAGGCTCTGCACAAAGAAATTCATTTTTTAAGGATGGTATACATTTAAGATTTACATCGTCATGTTTCGATGTACATAAACAGACATAAACAGTTAAATGCAGCTATGCCAAATAACATATCTATCACTTTATATACTTTTCTTTTAATTTTTGGTGTAAAAGCATTGTCTGAAATCTTGTGAAGAGTCAATGAAACCAGGTGTGACCCTAGCACTTGGGAGATGGAAACAGGACAATCAAGAGTTCAAGGCCAGCCTCAATGACAAAGCAAGTTCAAAGCTAGCCAAGGAGACATAAGACCCTGTTTCAAAAATCAAAACAACAACAACAAAAGAAAACAGAGTCTTCATACTATTTTTATCTAAAAAGTACTTTGATTTATATTCCCACCAACAACATAATAGGATTCCATTTTTTCACATCCTCACCAATACTCTCAATACTTGCTCATCTCCCTTTTCATCCTCCTCTTTGTTTTAGTCATCCATTCAGGCCTCTGAGGTATGAAGTGTCATATAAATATGGAATTGATTTGATTTTATAAATTGATTATGGTTGCTAAACACGTGTTTATGTATCTATTTAACATGTTTATGTCTTTTTCAGAGAAATACCTAATCACTTCCCTTACTAATTTTAGTTGAAATTTTCACACACAGACATTGCTGTTGAATTGTACTGTAAATAAACTCATTGTCAAAACCAATATCATACACAGAACATGCCTTATTTTTGGTTTAATCGTATTTATTTTTCATAAAATATTTTTGATTCTATTCTTTCTATCCTATTCTGTTCTATATCTTTCCTATTCTTCAACTCCGTCTAGATCCTTCCCATCTCCATATTCACCCAATATCTCTCTCTCTCTTTTTCTTTCTCTCTCACTCTCTCAAAAAATGAAAAATCAACTTAAAAGAACTATCTCTATTTGTAGATGAAGTGATAGTATACATAAGTAAGTCTACACAATTCTAGTAAAGAAATCCCTGAGCTGATAAACACCTTCTGCAAAGTGGCTAGATACAAAATTAACTCAAAAAATCAGGAGCCCTCCTTTATATAAATAATAAACGGGCTGAGAAAAAAATTAGGGAAATAACACCTTTCACAAAACATCAAATAATATGAAATATCTTTTTATAACTATAACCAAGCAAGTCAAAGACCTGTAAAACAAAACTTTCAAGTCTCTGAAGAAAGAAAATGAAGTAGATATCGAAAGATGGAAAGATCTCTCATGATCATGGATGATTAGGATTAAGAGTAAAAATGACCATCTTGAAGGAAAACTCCAACCCAAAGAGGTTAACTACACACAAGAAAGCACAGGAAGCAAATAGCATGGCTGCAGCAAAACCAAAAGAAAAGAAGCTCACTCACACACTATTTCCACCAACATCAAGATGACAGGAAGTAACAATCACTGGTCATTAATATCTCTCAACATCAATGGACTCAATTTCCCAATAAAAAGGCACAGACTAGCAGAATGGATGCGAAAACAGAATCCCACATTCTGCTGCTTACAAGAAACACACCTCAGCAAAAAAGGTAGACATTATCTCCAAGTAAAGGGCTGGAAAAAGATATACTAAGTAAATGGACTCAAGAAAAAAGCTGGAGTCGCAATTCTAGTATACAACAATTTGGACTTTCAACCAACATTAATCAAAAGAGATTGGGAAGGACACTAAATACTCATCAAAGGAAAAATCCACCAAGATGAAATTTCACTACTAAACATCTATGCCCCAAATGTAAGACCACCCACATTCATTAAAGAAACACTACTGAAGCTCAAATCCCACATTGAACCTCACACATTAATAGTGGCAGACTTCAACACACCACTCTCACCACTGGACAGATCAACGATGCAGAAACCAAACAGAGAAATAATGAACCTCACAGATGTCATGAATCAAATGGACCTAATTGATATCTTCAGAACATTTCACTCCAAAACAAAAGAATACACTTTCTTCTCGGCCCCTCATGGAACCTTCTCCAAAATCAACCATATAGTTGGTCACAAAGCAAGCCTCAACAGATTCAGGAAAATTGAAATTACCCCTTGTAACTTATCAGACCATCATGGAATAAAGCTAGACTTCAACAATAACAAAAACAACAGAGAGCCTGCAAAAACATGGAAACTGAACAACTCTCTCCTCAATGACCTCTGGGTCAGGGAAGAAATAAAAAAAGAAATTAAAGTCTTCTTAGAACTCAATGAAAATGAAGGCACAACATACCCAAACTTATGGGACACATTGAAAGCAGTGCTAAGAGGAAAGTTTATATCACTAAGTGCTTTCAAAAAGAAACTGGAGAGTTCCTATACTAGCCACCTAAAAGCACACCTGAAAGAGTTAGAACAAAAAGAAGCAAACACTCCCAAGAGGAGCAGACGAGAGGAAATTATCAAACTCAGGGCTGAAATCAACAACTTAGAAACGAAAAGAACAATACAAAGAATCGACAAAACCAAGAGTTGGTTCTTTGAGAAAATCAACAAAATAGACAAGCCCTTAGCTAAACTAACTAAAAGGCAGAGGGAAAATACCCAAATCAACAAAATCAGAAATGAAAAGGGGGAAATAACAACAGACATTGAGGAAATCCAAAGAATCGTTAGGTCCTACTTCAAAAACTTGTACTCCACAAAATTGGACAATCTAAATGAAATGGACGATTTTCTTGATAGATTCCACCTACCAAGGTTAAATCAAGAACAGGTAAACAAACTAAACAGTCCTATAACCCTTAAGGAAATAGAAGAAGTCATTAGAAGTCTTCAAACCAAAAAAAGCCCAGGCCGAGACGGTTTCAGCACAGAATTCTACAAGACATTCAAAGAAGAGCTAACATCAATATTCTTCAAAATCTTCCAAAACATAGAAACAGAAGGAATACTGCCAAACACATTCTATGAGGCCACAGAGACCCTGATACCTAAACCTCACAAAGACACAACAGAGAAAGAAAATTTCAGACCAATTTCTCTTATGAACATGGATGCAAAAATAGTTAATAAAATACTTGCAAACAAGATCCAAGATCACATCGAAAGTATCATACAGCATGATCAAGTAGGCTTCATCCCAGGGATGCAGGAGTGGTTCAACATTAGAAAATCCATCAATGTAATCCACCACATAAACAAGCTAAAAGAAATGAACCACATGTTCATCTCATTGGACACTGAAAAAGCTTTTGACAAAATACAGCACCTTTTCATGTTAAAAGTCTTAGAGAGATCAGGCATACAAGGACCATATTTAAACATAATAAAGGCAATTTATAGCAAGCCAATAGCCAACATCAAACTTAATGGAGAGAAACTTAAAGCATTTCCTCTAAACTCAGGGACAAGGCCAGGCACTCTCTCCATATCTCTTCAACATAGTATTGAAGTTTTAACTAGAGAAATAAGACAACTAAAAGAGATCAAGGGGATACAAATTGGAAAGGAAGAAGTCAAAGTATCTCAATTTGCAGATGATATGATAGTATACATAAGTGACCCCAAAAATTCCACCAGAGAACTTCTACAGCTGATAAACTCCTTCAGCAAGGTGGACGGATACAAAATCAATTCAAAAAAAAAAAAAAAAACCGTAGCCCTTCTTTACACAAAAAAATAAATGAGCTGAGAAAGAAATAAGGGAATCAAACCCTTCACAATAGCCACAAATAATATAAAATACCTAGGGGTAACTCTAACCAAGCAAGTGAAAGACCTGTATGATAAGAACATCAAGTCCCTGAAGAAAGAAATTGAAGAAAATATTGAAGATGGAAAGATCTCCCTTGCTCGTGGATAGGTAGGATCAACATAATAAAAACGGCAATCTTACCAAAAGCAATATACAGATTCAATGTGATTCCTATCCAAATACCAACTCAATTTTTTACAGATCTGGAAAAAACAATTCTCAACTTCATATGGAATAACAAAAGACCCAGAATAGCTAAATCAATCATGTACAATAACAGAACATCTGGAGGTATCACCATCCAGATTTCAAGCTGTACTACAGGGCAATAGTAATAAAAACAGCATGGTTCTGGTATAGAAACAGACAAGTTGACCAAAGGAATCAAATTGAAGACCCAGAAATAAACCCACACACCTACGGTCACTTAATTTTTGATAAAGAAGCCAAAAACATACAATGGAAAAATGAAAGCATCTTCAATAAATGGTGCTGGTCTAACTGGATGTCAACATGTAGAAAAATACAAATAGATCCATACTTATCACCCTGTACAAAACTTAAGTCTAAGTGGATCAAGGACTTCAACATAAATCCAGACACACTAACATTAATAGAAGAGAAAGTGGGGAAAAGCCTTGAACTCATTGGCACTGGTAACAACTTCCTGAATAGAACACCAATAGCTCAGGCACTAAAACAAACAATCAATAAATGGGACCTTATAAAATTGAAAAGCTTCTGTAAGGCAAATGACACTGTCCTTAGAACAAAACAGCAGCCTACAGACTGGGAAAGGATCTTCACTAACCCAACATCTGACAGAGGGCTAATATCCAAAATATATAAAGAACTGAAGAAATTAAACACCAAAAAATCAAATAACCCCATCAATAAATGGGGTCCAGAGCTAAACCGAGAATTCACACAAGAGGAAGGAATCTCTAAAGACCGAGAGGCATTTGAGGAAATCTTCAGCATCTTTGGTCATCAGGGAAATGCAACTTAAAACAACTCTGAGATTCCATCTCACACCTGTCAGAATGGCTAAGATCAAAAATTCAAATTATAGCACATGCTGGCAAGGATGTGGAGAAAGGGGAGCACTCCCCCATTGCTGATGGGACTGCAAACTTGTGCAAAAACTTTGGAAATCAATCTGGATATATCTTAGAAAATTGGGAATATATCTACCTCAAGACTCAGCCATACCCCTCTTGGGCATATATCCAAAAGATTCAAAACAAAACCACAAGGACATTGCCTCAACAATGTTCATAGCAGCTTTATTTGTAATAGCCAGAGACTGGAAACAACCCAGATGTCCTTCAACTGAAGAATGGATAAAAAAAAAACAAAAAAAAACTGTGGTACATTTACACAATGGAATACTACACAGCTGTCAGACATGAGGAAATCATACAATTCGAAACCACATGGATGGAGCTAGAAAAGCTCATCCTAAGTGAGATGACATGTTCCCAGAAAGATAAATATGGTATGTATTCCCTTATAAATGGATATTAACCGTACATCACAGGATAACTATCCTACAACCCACACACCCAAATAGATAGGAACCTAGCATATCTATCCTAGGAAAAATTCTACCCACCAGTGAGTCATGGAATCTGCTGCAGGTTAGTGGAACACCACACCCTAGATGGTGTGTCTTATCAAGCTCCAGTACAAGTGGAAGTTCTTGGTCCTCACATCACGCAAGATCTGAGGGAGTATCATATGACCACCTCATCTGAGGAGAAGGAGAGTACCAAGTAGAGGAACAAGGAGGGAGGGAGGGAGGGAGGGAAGGAGAGAGGAAGGGAGGGGCTAGGAGGGGAAGAGGGAGGAAACTATGTTCTAGAAGTAAATAATACTTTTTTAAGAAAAGAGTTAATAAGCTTAAACAATATAATAAATATATAATATAAAATTTTCAAACTATAATTTGCCAAAGGTATACTTGCCTTACTGGCATGAAAGGAAAATGGCCTTAATTTCAGATTAGAATGTTAGACTGCAGGTGGCCACATAGATTATACAAACTTGATAAAAGCTTAAAAGTTGGGTGATTTTTGTTTTTTTTTTTGTTTTGTTTTGTTTTTTTTGTTTGTTTGTTTTTTGTAGAGGTATAGGATATTTCCATGGTTTGGCATTAAAAAGCAGGTAACAGGTTTAAAACACCGTAAATAAATTAAAAGTTACAGCTGTTCAACCTGGTTTTCTAAACCTCCAAGAGTTGAAAAAACTTAGAGCTAAGGTAAAATACATGAGATGTGTGGTGTTAGCCCATGCCTTTAACTCCAGCAGAGACAGGAGGAGCACTATAGAGTTAGTTGTCTTATAAATTCTAGAGTTACAAGGAACAGGGTTGTGATGGTGTACCATCCCATCATTCAAGAAGAATATACCCTTAATCCCAACACACTAGAGACAGAAACAGGCAGATCTCAGAGATCAAGGTCAGCCTGATACAAAACAAGCTTTAAATAGAGAAAAACCTTCAATCCAGGGTGGTGGAGCACATCTTTAATCTCATCAGTTGGGAACCACATGTCTTTGATCCCAACACTTAGAATGCAGAGACAGGCACATAGGATTTGGAAGGATTTAAGTTTAAAAGATAACTTACAAAAGGCATGCTGCAATTCAAACAAATTGCCCTTTGAGATCTCAAAATACATACACTAAAGGTTTGTTTAAAATATCAAAATAATTTCTTCTTTAATCCGGATTGAAAGGTAATACTTTATATATTGTCAAAAAAACCAAATTTGCTCCAGGAAAAATATTATCTGACACCTCCCCCCCCAAAAAAAAGGTAATTGTCCCAGAGATAGGATTAGGGCAAGGCTCTCTTCTTATCTTTCCAGGAGATTTAAAGCATCCATTCAAGGAATCCAGAGACAAGTGGACAATGGAAACCTCAGCAGAAAACAGATCAGACACCAAAGAAGACGAGTGGCCCAGATGATCCAGCCTTGCATACTTCCTCAATGGCTGTTTCCTCAAAAGTCTACAACCACAACAACTCAAAATCGCTAAGATTGCTCAGCTCCACAGACTGCTCCAGCCAGAACTTAAGTGAAACCCTGAAGATCAGCTTCTGTCAATTTAGATGAACTTCTTAGGACATCTAAATAGCTGAGCACAAAAAGACTGAACATCAAATGATTCTATTAAGATTTTTAACCATTTTTCCATTCTTATTTGGGCTCCAAACAGGTTCTCTACATCCCAAATCAGCAGGAAGTCATTTTAAGTGAACGATGTCCCATCCCCAGAAGGTGGGGAGGATGTTTTCCCCCCTTTGGTTATTTGATGGAGAATAGAAAATTTTGTTATTTAGGGGAAGAGACTACAAGCTCTTAAATGGTCTTTTTAAATGGGTTTTGGAGGTAAGACCCAGGGATTTCTCTCTTTTTCTTTTCTGTATCCTTTTTTTCTCCTATGTAGGAGTGAATAGACTTGAGAAAAAATGGGACATAAACATAGTATAGGAAAGATCAAGAAAAAAGGACAGATTATTGAATATGCCCTTATACCTTTGTATATTGATACAAAATTAATATTATATTTGGCTAAATTGGTATTGTTCATTGTATATTAATGCAAAATTAAGATTGAATTAGTCTACATCGGTATTGATCTTTGTATATTGACACAAAATTAAGATTATATTTGGCCACAATGGTATTGACCCTTGTATACTGATGCAAAATTAAGGGTAACGCTTCTTAAAGGTATTGTATCTAGTAATGCTTAAAAATGAAATGTGAAGTTTTGGCCTTTTGTTACCAACCATCATAAACTGTTTAGCATAATTAAGAAATGCAAACTAATAGTCATGCAAACGTGTCATTTTGTTAGTTACTATGACAGTCTATCACAGTTATTTTCTAAGCTACTCAAAAATCAAGTTGCTAAGAGACAAGCAATATTTGCTTATCCAAATATAAGAGATAGATAGGGCATCTTCAAAAACCTCAAGAGATCTGCAGAATATGGCATTCAAAGATGTTTTTTTAAATTAAGATTTTTTGATATCGAGACATGTCAGCACCTGACAGCACCCCATATTCTACTCCAAGTAGAAGATGAGCATCAAAGAATCTCCAGTGTGAGGTGGCTGAATTAGTGGCAAGCCTTTCTCTTGGCAAGAAAAACCCCTTGCTTCAACACTAGACAGAATGCTGTCCTAAAAGGACAAAACTTGGAAGCAGGTAAGTCGACAGCCTCAATCTGCCAAGACAGATTAGGCAAGTCCTTCATAATTTCTGCTCTACAATCAATGTCTGTCAGAGAAACAGGGCCAAACGGCTGAAGATTGATGCTATAATGTATGGAGAGAAAATGGGAACTGTCCAGGCAGTCACTGGTATGTCATTTCTTAGTTTTGGAAGCTGCAGGCCCTGCACTTCCTATATAATCAGATATATTTATCCCTCTCAGGTCTCTGAGGTGGTTGAAGAATAGATAGCTAGAGTCTCATAGTTAAATTTTGAGTTGTTTAGGAATCAAGAGGGTGTTCTGGATCTAAGAAGATGTTTTTAAAATTGTGAGGCAAGTTAGTATGAAAGCTGAGTTAGACATAGGACTTAAAACTCATGGAGATGGTTAGATAGTAGATTGTTAAAGTCAGGTGCCAAATACATATGGACTGGACATTGGGAATGTATGGTAAGCCATATAACTCTCATAATTGTGGCCTATTTATTTCTGTTGTTTTGTATTGTATTTATTGTTATAAGAGAAAGAACCATTTGTTGGACTGAAAGGGAGAGCTGTTGGGGGAAAAATAAATACCTTAAACTAAAAAAAAAAAAAAAAAAGGGGGGGGAGGGGGGGGTTGAGGGGGAAGACGTTGGAAGGGTGGGACTGGAGGGGGGAGTAGGGAGGGGATTGCAATTGAGATGTAACTTGAAGAAGTAAAAAATAAATTATTATAAAAAATTCAAACAAACAAACAAACAAACAAACAAAAAAAAAACAAAAAATGACCATCTTACCAAAAGCAATCTACAGATTCAATGAAATTCCAATTAAAATTCCGACACAACTGTTTACAGACCTTGAAACAGTTAGTTTAACTTCATATGGAAAAGCAAACGACCCAGGATAGTGAAAACAATTCTGTACAATAAAAGAAATTCTGGAGGTATCACCATCCCTGACCTCAATTTACACTACAAAGCAATAGTAATAAAAACCACATGGTATTGTCATAAAAACAATTAGGTTAATCAGTGGAATTGAACAGAAAACCCAGAAATAAACCAACACACCTATGGACACTTAATTTTTGAGAAAGAAGCCAGAATCATACAAAGGAACAAAAAAAGCACCTTCAACAAATAGTGCTGGTCGTACTGGATGTCTGAATGTAAAAGAATAAAAAATCTATATTCATCACCCTGCACAAAACTCAAGTCCAAGTGGATGAAAGGCCTCAACATAAAACCATATACACTAAACCTGATAGAAGAGGAATTGGGGAGTATCCTAGAATTCATTAGCACAGGAAACAATTTCCCATAGCTCAGGCACTAAGATCAACAGTTGATAAATTGGACCTCATGAAACTGAAAACTTCTGTAAGGAAAAGGACCTCATCAATAGGACAAAGCAGCATCACACAGTTTGGGAAAAGATCTTTAATAATATAAAGAGCTCAAAAAGTTAAACAGCAACAAACCAAATGCTCCAATAATAAAAAAAGGGGGTACAGAGTTAAATCGAAAAATCTCAACAGAGAAATCTCTAATGGCTGAGAAGCACTTAAAGAAATGCTCAATGTCCTTAATCATCAGGGAAATGCAAACCAAACTACCCTGAGATTCCATCTTAGATCCTTCAGAATGGCAAAGATCAAAAACTCAAGTGGTTTAACACTCGGTGGCAAGGATGTGGAGCAAAGGGAATACTTCTCCATTGCTGGTTGGAGTGAAAACTTATACAACCACTTTGTAAATCAATCTGGTAATATTTCAGAAAATTGGGAGTAATTCTACGTCAAGACTCAGCTATACCACTCGTGTGTATATACCCAAAAGTTGCTCCACCAAACAACATGGACATTGGCTCAACTGTGTTCATAGCATTTTATTTATAGTACCCAGAACCTGGAAACAACCCAGATGGCCCTCAACCAAAGAATATCCAAGCATAAAGAGTCTTACATAGTATTCAGCTCAAATTTAGATCTTTAGTTCACTTTGTGTTGATTTTTGTGAATGGTGAGATACATTTCAATTTCAATTTAATCCTTTATGAAATTATCTAAATGTTTTTATTATTATAGATTTGTAATGCAATTTGAAACAGTGTGCTGGATGAAATTTTGCTTTATCTCTCAGACTTGTTCGGCTATTGCTTTGTGGTTTTTTGAATTATCATATGAAGTTAAATTTTTCTTTTTTTTTAATTTTAGAAACTTTTATTAATTTATTTATTTATTTAATTTTTTAAATACTTTATTTTTTTTCTTCAAGTTACATCTCAGTCACAAACCCCTCCCTATTCCCCCTTCCTATCCCGCCCTTCCACCCTTTTCCCCCCAGAAGTTTCCCCTTTCAGTCCAACAGATGGTTCCTTCTCTTATAACAGTAAGTATTATACAAAACAACAGATATAAGTATGCCACATTTATGAGAGTTAAATGGCCCAGTATACCTTCCCAATGTCCAGTTTATACATATTTGGCCCCTGACTTTAACATTCTACTATCTAACCATCTCCATGAGTTTAAAGGTCTATATCTGACTCAACATTCATACTATCTTGCAACACAATTTTAAGAGTATCTTCTTAGATCTATAACACCCTCATGATTCCTAAACAACTCAAAATTTAACTATGAGACTCTAGCTGTCTATTCTTCAACCACCTCAGAGACCTGAGAGGGATAAATATATCTGCTTATATAGGAAGTGCAGGGCCTGCAGCTTCCAAAACTAAGAAAGGACATACCAATGACTGCCTGGACAGATCCCAATTCCTCTCCATACATTCCTGCATCAGTCTTCAGCCTGAGGGTCCTGTTTCTCTAACAGACATTTGTTGTAGAGCCGGGATTATGAAGGACTTACCTACCCTGTCTTGGCAGAGTTAGGCTGTCGACTTCCCTGCTACCAAGTTTTGTCCTTTTTGGACAGAAGTCTGTCTGCAGTTGGTGCAAGGGGTTTTTTCATGCCAAGAGATAGGCTTGCCACTAATTCAACCATCTTACAGTGGAGGTTCTTCGATGCTTATCTTCTCTACTTGGAGTAGAATAGGGGGTTCTGTCAGGCACTGATATGTCTCGATATAAAATAAAAAAGAAAATCTTAATTTAAGATAACATCTTTAAATGCCATATTCTGCAGATCTCTTGGGGTTTTTGAAGATGCCCTATCCATCTCTTGTATTTATATAAGCAAATGTTGCTTGTCTCTTAGCAACTTGATTCCTGGGTAGTTTAGAGAATATCTGTGATAGACTGTCATAGTAGCTAACAAAGTGACATGTTTGCATGACTAGGAGTTTGTTTTATTTAACTATCCTAGACCGTTTTAGACGGTTGGTATCAAGAGGCCAGAGCTTCACATTTTATTTTTAAGTATCTCTAGGTATGATACCATTAGGAAGCGTTACTTTTAATTTTGTATCAGTATACAAAGATCTATTCAATTGTGGTTAAATATACTCTTAATTATGTATCAATATACAAAGATCAATGCCTATGTAGCCCAATACAATCTTAATATTACGTCCATACACAAGGGTCAATACCATTGTGGCCAAAAATAATCTTAATTTTGTATCAATATACAAAGATCAATACCGATGTAATCCAATACAATCTTATTTTTGCACAATAAACAATGGTCAATACCACTTTAGCCAAATAACCTACTAATTTT
>CAJQZJ010027323.1:0-63616 GCA_907164525.1 Lophiomys imhausi | reverse complement strand
TAACCCTAACCCTGAGTCTAACCCTAACCATAACCCTAACCCTGAGTCTAACCCCAACCCTGAGTCTAATCCTAATCCTAACCCTAACCCTAATCATAACCCTAACCCTAACCCCTAACCGTAACCCTAACCCCCTAAGCCCTAACCCTAACCCTAACCCTAACACCCTAACCCTAACCCTAACACTCGTCCTAAACCTAACCTAACCATAACCCTAACTCTCGGCCTAACCCTAAACTTAACCTTAACCCTAACGCTAACCATAACCCTAAACACTAACGTTAAACCCTAACACTAACCCTAACCCTAACCCTAACCCTCGGCCTAACCCTAACCCTAACCTTGAGTCTAATCCTAACCCTAACCATAACCCTGAGTCTAACCCTAACCCTGAGTCTAAACCTAACCCTGAGTCTAACCCTAATCCTAACCCTAACCCTAAGCCTAACCTTAACCCTAAACCTAACCCTAACCCTAAACACTAACCCTAAACCCTAACACTAACCCTAACCCTAACTCTAACCCTAACCTTAAACCCTTAACTCTAAACCCCTAACCCCCTAACCCTAACCCTAACCCTAACACCCTAACCCTAACCCTAACCATTGGCCTAACCCTAACCCTAACCCTAACCTAACCCTAACCCCTAACCCTCGGCCTAACCCTAACCCTAACCTAACCCTAACCCTATCCCTCTGCCTAACCCTAACCCTAACCTTGAGTCTAACCCTAACCCTAACCCTAACCCTGAGTCTAACCATGACCCTGACCCTGACCCTGACCCCTGACCCGTCTAACCCTGACCCTGACCCTGACCCGTCTAACCCTGATCCTGACTCTGACCCTGACCCTAACCCGTCTAACCCTGATCCTAACCCTGATCCTAACCCTGACCCTAATCCTGACCCTGACCCTAACCCCTAACCCCTAACCCCTAACCCCTAACCACTAACCCTTAACCCTAACCCTTAACCCTTAACCCTAACCCTAACCCTAACGTTTAAACCCTAACCCCAACCCTAACCCCAACCCCCACCCCAACCCCAACCCCCACCTCAACCCCAACCCTATCCTTTGACCCCTGACCCCTGACCCCAACCCTAACCCAAACCCCTGACCCTAACCCCTGACCCTGACCCTGACCCTGACCCTGACCCTAACCCCCTAACCCTGACCCTGACCCAGATCTGTCCCTGACCCTGAACCCGACACCGACCCCTACTCCGACCCTGACCCTGACCCCGACCCTGACCCTGACCCTGACCCCGACGCCTACCCAGACACTGACCCTGACCCAGACCCTGACCCTGACGCTGACCCTGACCCTGACCCTGACCCAGACCCAGACCCTGACCCTGACCCAGACCCAGACCCTGACCCTGACCCTGACCCTGACCCTGATGCTGACCCTGACCCAGACCCTGACCCTGACCCAGACCCAGACCCTGACCCTGACCCTGACCTTAACCCTGACCCTAACCCTGATAATAAATTCTATTATCTATCTATCTCGATGAGATAAAGTTCTATACCTAATTCAGTTTATTTTTCCTATTCTTAATAACTTTACCTCTCAACCCTTTTCCCTTCCAATCCCCCCACTGTAACCAAACTTTTAAATTATTAGTTATCACTTATTTATTTATTACTAAATTCACTTATAACAAACACCAACAATTTCTTAACTATTAATCCTATAAACTCCTACAACCCCTTTAACCTATCCAGTAAACCTATTGTTAATTATTTTTCTAACCTTTTAGAATGATACAGTCTCTGGGGCAGGTCCTCAGTGGTCAGGAACACAGTCTTTGTTGTAGATTCTTTAACGCACTTAGCAGTCCTTTTTCTGGATCTCTCAGATGCAGGTTCGTCAGGGTAAGTTGGTTATTGCAGTCTCACCTTAAATAAGGCTTCATGCTTTCTTCTCTGTGGGAGATCCCAGGCGTCTGCAGGCCAACTTACTTCTTTTGAATCAGGAACTCAGCTGCTCTGCCTCAGTCCTTAAAGCCAGGCACCGTTTCCTTTAGGCCACTGTTTGGACAGATCAAACCCCTCTAGGCAAAAGCTGAGCCACAGGGTTTAGTCCTTGGCCTTTTGCTGTCTTGCTCAGGCTTTCTTTGCTCACCAGCTTCTTTCTGCTTCAGGGAAATCTGGCCATCAAATGATGGCCAGCACTTTTTTTCAGCAGGACTCTTGGAGCTCTCTAGCATCAGGGGCCTCTTCTTCTTCTGGGCTCCATGCACTGTCCTTAAATAGGAGGAACTCTGTTTCAGCTTAATTTGGGCTCCGCCCACTTAGCAGCTGAAAACAATGTCAGGCCAGATACTTTGTTTCTTCAAGTCCATTAAGTCTTTCCTGTTTTTCCTGACTTTAACCTTGTTTTTCAGTCTATTGAGTATTTCCTGTTTTTCCTGACTTCAACCTTGTTTTTCAGTCTATTAAGTCTCTTGTTTGTTTCCTGTTTTTAGTCCACATGCTGATAATGCTCTTCATGCCCTGAATTAAGAAACAGTATCAGAAACCCCTATATATTTTCTAAATCTAATTTATCTAACCCCTACACCCCACACACACACTATTTGGGAGCGAAGGAAGGGTAAAGGGAAAAATGGTCTCTTTGTGCTACTTCCTGCTGAGTTCTTTGCGAGCAATACCAATCTCTATCACAATATCCAGAAGTCCAGCAAACCAGAAAACAGCAGAATGAAGAATCCGCAGCAGTTTGGGGGGAGCAGCCACCTGTCTCTTCTTTGTAGCACTCCTTTCCTCGGGGCTCTGGATTTTTTCTTCTTTGTCTTCTTTTTAGCACCCTCTTCTCCTCAGGGGTCTCGATTTCTCTCCCTCAGTCCTCAGAGTCCTAGCTAAGCCATGCCCCTGCTACTTCACCAGGCACCATTAATAGTTTATACCTGTGGTCTTCACTGAAGTGGCCTCATACCTAGGATTAAACAAAAACATTCTCATAACTGTTTTTTTAAATAAACAAAACTCTTACATTTCCCCCTTTTAGTTTAAAAAATGGCAATAAAAATATTTATCAGATCTATCAAGAATTATAATGTCCAATCCATTTGTAATTAGTAATCTTTGAGAAAGCATCTGTTATCTATACCTAGCTTAGAGCTCTGTACCTACATCATTTTCTATTCTTATTTGCATTTATCAACCTATAACATCTTTTAGATCTAAAACATTTCTTAAATCCTATACAACTAAGCTTATTTGTAAGGTTATAACTATTTAGGATTCAACCCCATCAGAGACTTTAGAAGGAAATTAAATTGTTACCTATGTAGGAAGTGTAGAGCAAGCAACTTCCAAAACTATAGTAATGACAGAGGTTGCTGGCTACCTGAACAGTCACTCATAATTTCTCTGTGCGGTTGGGGCATCCAGTCTTCAGCCTAATGGCCCAGAATATCTGACAAACTTTTCTGTGAAGCCAGAATATCACAGGAATGACCTACCTTGTCTCTGTAACATTGGTCAGTTGACTTTTCAATGTCCTGCTTGTTCTCAGATTGCACAGACAGTCTGCTCTCAGTAACTTTTTGTCCAGTGCCACATTTGTTTCCTTAGTGTTCATCATCTTTTGTCAAGTAGATTGTGGGTGCTGCCAGGAGCATTTGTCTCTCTGCCAGAAAAACCTTTTCTGACTAAAACATCTTAAATGCCATTTTCTGTAGGCCTCTGAGGTTTTAGAAAACCATCTATCATCTATCTGTCATCTGTCTATCTATCTAAATAGACAAACTTAGCTTGTTTGTATTTACTATCTACTTAGCTTCAAAAAGATATACAAGAGACTAAATGCAGCATATTTCTGTGATTAAACTAGTATCTAACAAACTATAAGTTCAATTGACTATCAATTTAAATTTCTTAATTATTCTATGGAGTTTTCAATAGTTGCTTTCAAATGGACTGGAACTAAAAAGTGCATTTTAAATGTGTAACAAAGACATTGTCAATGAATTAAATGCTTTTTTGTATCAGTAGTTGTTTTGTATTGTTTTGTTTTGTTTTAATAACCTGATAACTCTTGGCTGCTCTTGTCTGAAATGGCTCATACATTTTGCTATGGAGCCTTGAGGTAGGACCCCAAAGTTTCTTCCTGACTGCAAAAGAGTACTTTGCATATCCCTCTTGGAGATAAATTCATTTGTCCAGAAGAGTTTGCAAATTCCAAATAATTTTGGCTTTCTGCCACCAGAAACCACTTGCAGGCTGTTACTATATTTCCCAGAGTTACCATGCAAGCCATTTTGAGATCTTGCTTGAAAAACACCATATTTCTCTCCAATCTGGACAGTTTGGTTTCTGAGGCTGTTAGCCTTACAATTTCTTTGTAAATGGTCAAACTTACCACTATTAAAATACCAGGTGTTTTGATATCGGAGGCTTTTGGCAGCTACTGGGAGCGCTAAGAGTGGTAATCTCATAGCCTTAGGCCACTCCTCTGGGTGGCATAGTTAGCGTGAGATTAACCCTTTCTCTCTGAGCAGGCTGTTTCTCTTTCACCAGATCTAAACTTGTGTGTTCTCCTCTCTCCGGCACTTTTTGCTTTCTAAATGCTTCAACTTCTATTAGAAAACTAGCTAGTCGCATAACCATTTCTGCAATCGTTTTAATCATACCCCTCCTTATCCACTTGCAATTTTTCAAATTGCTGAAGTATTCGCCACATCTTTTTTTGAAACATCACAGATGAGGAAAACAGCAACATATAAAAAAAAATCCTCTCTCTGCACAAAGTGGGAGAGAACCCAGTAAACCACCCCTTCAAATCCTGCCATCTCCTCCACAGCATTAGATACAAAATTTCCCATTATGGCTTGCCCCAGGTCATGTACCATTTGTGTAGCAAGAGGCTTTTATTATTTTTGTTTCATTATTCACTCTATCTTACTGTCTTTAATACCTCTACCTCCCTTCCAACCCTTGTTCACTTCTAGCCCCCAATGCTAGGTGGGAGAGAAAGAAGGTTAGAGGGAGAACAGACAGGTCTCTTTGAACTACTTCTTCCTGATTAGGGGAAATAGCAATGTCAGTAGTCCAGCAAACTGGGAAACAGCGTAGGAAGAAGCAGCAGCAGTTTGGGGGAGCACCAAGCAACAGGGAGAACAGTGACCTCTTTCTTTTTTGTAGTGCCCCCTTCTCCTCGGGTGTTCTGGCTTTTTATCCCTCTCCAAGTCCTCAGAGTTAAACTTGCTCAGCCACACCCCTGCTCGCTCATGAGGCAGTTAGTGATTTATACCTGCGGTCTTAACTGAAGCAACCTCACATCTGGGATTAAACAAAAACATCTCATAACTGTTTTTTAAATGAACAAAACTCTTACCACACATTTATTTTGCTGTTTTCCCATGAAAATAGTCAACAACTATAGCCCTAATATGAGAATAAGAGAGCGCCTTTTATTTTACAGACCATCAGTATAATAGGAAGAAAATAGGCATCGAATTGCTAAGAATTAAGTAAGTGGTGGTGAACAATTCTATGGCACACAGGGTCTGAATGAACTTTGTTTAGTTAGGTTTCTTTTGCTTTTTGAGGATGTGATGTGGGCTAAGAGACTGGTCAGTAAATCAGAAAAGGCTCCTTTGAGTAGCTTGCTTGTTTCTTCAATGAACTGAAGGTTGGGAAGTCACATGGAAGAGGTCAGGGTTTTAGCAGAGAATGTCAGATTCCAAGAAGGTTGGCTATGAGCATTCATCTCAGCCTGCTGTTCTTCATTATCATTCATTCTTAGGATTTAATGCAATGTATTTTGATCGTATTTAACCTTCCGATTCCTCCCAGATCCATCAGACACATTAAGATCAATTTGTGCTACCTATATACTCTTGGGTATGGGGTCATCCACTGGAGGTCCACTCGCCAGGGGTCACAACCATTACAGAAACCTGACTTTCACACTCCCAGCAGCTACCAACTGCCAATAGCTCCTCAGCCAGGGATGAACCTTTGCCCACACTACCCCTTTTCATGCTGATATTTTGTCTGGTTTGAGCTTGTGTAGAACTTTTGTGTGTTGTCACAGCTGTTGTGAGTTCTTATGTGCAGCAGCCCTGCTATGGTACTATTTCCGTACAGTCAGACCCTGCCTCTGGCTCTCATACCCTTTCCTGCCTTTCTGTGCAATGATCCCTGAGACTTGGGAGGTGAGAGTGTGATAAGAAGCCTCATTTAGGGTGAGCACTCCGTACTGTGACACTCTTTTCACGGTGACCATTTGTGAGTCTATGGTAATCACCATCAACTGCAAAAGGAAGCTTCTCCAGTGAAGGCTGAGACATGCACTTATGTATGGGTATAATCTCATAAGCCCTTAGGAGTTGGTTTTAAACTATATCCATTTAGCAGAATAATAAAAGTATGTTCTCCCCTAGGGCATATGATCTCTGTAGTTGTAAGATATTAGTGTATATTATGAGTTCTATCTTTAGTGTATTGATTACTATGTGGTGAGGGGTCTTTCTTTTCTGGTCCAATCTATTTAGTATTCTGTATGCTTTTAGTGCCTTTATAGGTACCTCCTTCTTTAAATTATAATTTTTTTCTTCTGTGGTTTTTTTTTAAAGTTATATAAAGGTAGGTGTATTGGATAGGCAAGGGAAAGAGAAACAGTATGTGCATGCAGAGAGAAAGAGATAGAGAGGGGATGGGTTGGGGGGAAGGAGGCAGAGAGGGGAGAGAAGAGGGGAGCAAGAGGAAGAGCCAGAGGGAGAGAGGAAGAGAGAGAGTCCCTGAATTATATAGGTAGAGGCTTCTAGGGAGGGGCATGCCCCATAACAGGTAGAAACTGAGGCATTCTAGGAGGACCTGGAATTCAGGCAGAGATAACATCCCAGACTTTTGTTGACAATAAATGAATAAGGGGCGAAGCATCGTCTGGCTAATTCCTGCTGACATTGTGGGTGTGAGAATTGGGGGTGTGAGGAGGGCGAAAGTTGGAATATTGGTCAGGTCCAGGAAGAGCTGTTTTACTTGCTGCACAGGTTCTGCATGACCATCTAGAGATGTGAAGGCCAAAATCATCTGGAACAGATACATATTAGGGGCAGGAGGTAAAATTAAGTAGCTTATAACTAGCTTAGGGGGAAAATTTAAGCCTATGGTCTTAGCAGTTGGGGTCTCGGCAGGTGGCCCCAAAACCAGGGAGGAGGAGGGGGTCCCATCCCCCAGCAATAGGCAGAAGGGGAAACAGGCTACACTTATCTGAGTCCATTTGACCTGTGGATTTGAGTGGATTCCCTGAGGCTTACAAGAATTTACTGATTTTACAAGATTTACTGAAACAAACAAGCCTTTCTGTTGTTTCTTTTGTTAATATTTAGCTTTAATCTGTGGTGGCCTGATAGGATGCAGTGAGTTATTTCAATTTCAATATTTTTGTATCTATTGAGACTTGCTTTGTGTTTGAGTGTGTGATCAATATTGAAGAAAGTTCCATGAGGTACAGAGAAAGTACATTCTTTTGTGGTTGGGTGAAATGTTCCATAAACATCTGTTAGATCCATTTGGCTTATAACTCTGCAACCTCCAGTATTTCTCTGTTTAGTTCTGTCTGGATGACCTGTCCATTGGTGAGAACAGGGTATTGAAGTCTCCACTATCTGTGTGTGAGGGTCAATGTGTGATTTAAGATATAGTAATGTTTAATTTACAAACTTGGGTGCCCTTGTGTTTGGGGCACAGATGTTATAAATTGAAATGTCATCATGGTGGGTTTTTCCTTTGTTGAGTATGTAGGTCTTTCCCTATGTTTTTAAATTAGTTTTGGTTTGAAGTCTACTGTGTTAGATATTAAAATGGCTAAATCATCTTGCTTCTTAGGTCCATCTGTTTGGAATATCTTTTTCCAACCCTTTACTCTGAGGTGATGTGTATCCTTGATACTGAGGTGTGTTTATTGTATGCAGCAGAAGGATGGATCTTGTTTTCTCATCCATTCTGCTAGTCTGTGTCTTTTTATTGGGGAATTAAGTCTATTGATATTGAGAGTTATCAATGACCAATGATTATTAGTTACTGTTATTTTGTTGGTGTTGGTGGTGGTGTTTGTGTGTGTGTGTGTGTGTGTGTGTGTGTGTGTGTGTGTGTGTGTGCGCTTGTGTGTATTTCTCTTCCAATTTGGATGGTGTGAGATTATTTATTTACTGTGTATTCATGGGTGTAGTTAACCTCTTAGGGTTGGAGGTTTTCTTCTAGCATCTTCTGAGGACTGGATTTGTAGATAGATATATCTTAAATTTGACATTATCATAGAATATCTTATTTTCACCATTTTTAGTGATCAAAAGCTTTGTGGGATATAGTAGTCTGGGCTGGCATCAGTGGTCTCTTAGAGTCTGTATAACATCTGTCCAGACCCTTCTGGCTTTTAGAGTCTCCATTGAGAAGTCAGGTATAATTCTAATAGGACTGTCATTATATGTTAACTTGGTCTTTTTCCCTTGCAGTTTTTAATATTCTTTCTTTGTTCTATATATTTAGTGCATTGATTACCATATTGTGAGGGGGATTTCTTTTTTGGTCCAATCTATTTGGTGTTGTGTATGCTTTTTCCTTCTTTAAGTTAAATTTTTTTTTCTTCTATGATTTAGTTGATAATATTTTCTGGGCATTTGATCTGAAGTTCTTCTTCCTATAACCCTATTATTCTTGTTTGGTTTTTTTTTTTTTTCATAGTGTCCAAGATTTCCTGGATGCTTTGTGTCACAAGTTTTATTTACTTATTTATTTAACATTTTTGACACATGTATCCATTTCTTCTATTGTAACTTCAACACATAAGATGTTCTCTGCCCTCGTGTATTCTTTTGGTGAAGATTGTCTCCATAGTTCCCATTCGAATTCCTAAATCTTTCATTCCCAGAATTCTCTCGTTAGTTTACAGTTGATCCCGCTAGGCCCCTCTCAGGGACCTAGCAATGTCTTATGTCATCACCTGCCACAGCCAGGTGCTGCCAAGTGTTGACTGCCAGATAAAAGGGCCCTGCCATCCCAGCTCTCTCTCTGTTCTTACTCTCTGTTCCCAGATTCTCTCTTCTTTTTTGTTCTCCTCTCTTCCCTCATGGCTCTGCTTCCATCTGTCTTTCTGTGTACATGTCCAATCATCTGCCTCTATGCCTTCTCTAGGCCCCCACACCTCTCCTTTCCCCCAATAAACTCCCTTTATACCAGATCTGTTGCATGGCATAATTTCTCAGGAGCACACCTTGGCATGGGCCCTATGGTACCCTCTTACTGCTTTATGAACTCCATTTCCTTTTGCTGGTCTTAAACAGTTTTAGTTTCCTTCCACTGTTGGTATTTTCTTGGATTTCTTTAAGGTATTTATTAATTTCATCTTTTAAGGACCTGTATCATCTTAATATAGTTGGCTTTAAAAGTTTTAGAGGGGAAAGAGGTGATGAAGGACTTCCGTTAACCTGCCTGCTTTCCTGTCATGCTTGTCTGTTGTGTTCCCAGTGAACGCCTATTGGTATTGGAGGCTGAAATAATGGGATGAGTTTGGGGAAGGAAGTTTGAGGGAGATCTTTGTGATCCATTGGGCATAAAGTCAAAGGGAAAAGTGAGACCTCAGTAGGTTTCCTGCTGCAGAGCTAGGGATGAGAGTGGAGTAGGGTTGGATCTCAGGAATAGGAGGAGAGGTATTAGTCCAGCTTCAGCTTACTTGTTGCCTAGGGAGGAGTGGCCCTTGGGTGAGCAAGATGTGCCTGATGGATTTGGGGTCTGAGAAAAAATAACCAGTAGGGGAGGAAAGTTAGAAGGGGAAGATTTGTGAGATCCACAGAAGATGGGAGTAGAACGGCAGGGAAGGCTGTATGGTTCTGCTCTAGAGCTGGGGATGATACTGGGGATTGGATCTGGCAGAACAGAAAGAGAGGAGTTAACTTACATTTTTCTATTCATCTTTTAAAAATTAAACTCACATCTCAAGTCTGATGATGGAATTTATATGTTTGTATTTATGTTACAAAAATGAATTATAATTTTGTTCTTACAATTATAACTGTATTGCTTATACATTTCATAATTTTGTGTGTGTTTAACAAGGGGATATGAGAATTATTGGTGTTACTAGGGACATATCTTCACTTTGAGAGATATTTTAGATCACAACGCAGATTTTTAAACCTCAAAGAAAGATAATAATAAACATTATATATAAAATAAAAAATTTATTTGTATTTTATTTGAACTTAAGTTCATTGGCACCTGCAAAAATGTATATGAAGTTTTGAGAGATGACTGAGTAGTAAAGAGTGAGAACTACTCTTCCAGAGGGTTGGTGTTGGTTTACTAACACTCACAGGGGTTGGCTCATGACTATTTCAGGGTTAGGGTTCTCCAGGGGATCTGACATCTTCCTTTAGCCTCTGTGGGCAGTGCACTCTTTTGCATGTCTCCAAACTCATAAATCTTAAAAGTTAAAAGGCTTTTAAAAAATGTATATGAGTTCAAACTTCAGCTTCTCATAGAGTTCAGATGTATCAGTATTTATTTGTTTATTTGTTTAATTAATTCATTAATTAAGACTTTAGTAAGGTCAAATGTCACTTTCAGTGACACACTGTAGGAAAAGCCAGAGCATGAGCAGAGACAAAGCCAGATGACACACCACTAACATCCTAGGAGAATAGGCTCCATAAAGAACTGCAGTCATGTGTTTCTCCCTCAATCCACGATTTTCCCAGGGGGTGAAGTATAACCAATTGAATATCATTTCCTCCTCATTAAAAAAGGCAAGCTCTTCAGATAAGATGAAATTCACTGATGTCCTCCCCAACACCTTGAACAGTAGAACTCCTGAGAAAAAAATAAACACTGCATTTTGAGTTGTATCAGGTGAGTCTGAATTTGAGGACTTCATGTATTTGTGGGAGAGCAGATTTACATAAAAATCTAAATTTCCTTTGTAGTGTTCACATTAATTATTTTAGACCAAATCAGATTAATTAGTGTTTTTATCTAGATAAATATCATTTCCTTGTGCTGGAGTCTTCCAAGACACACTTTTCCTCCAATCTTTGCCAGGATATATCTGGAAACCACATTAGTAGAGCTCAAAATCTTTGCTTTTAATCATGATGTCTGATCCAGTTCCCTCTATGATTGACTGTTCAGCTGGTAAGTTTCAAAACCCAATTGTTCTCACTCAAAATTTGAGTTTGACCACAGAACCACCTTTAATCATATTTAAAATGGAAAATCATCAAGCACACTTACCCACAAAAATTGTACTAAAATGTTAAATCATTACCCATCTTGCATGTAGAATAGTAAAGACAGCTGAGAACAAATGCAGAGAACTGAGGCATGCATTATCAGGGTTCATGGAGTGAAGGTGAGTAGTCTCAGGGTTTTAAAGCTGTTCCTAAAAGTGTACTGTGGCAATAATAGTAGCATTAAGCTGAAAGAATGTGGAGCCTAAATAGGACTGAGTATAACATGCAAATCCTCAGGACAGTCGGCTACATCTCCATGGAATTTGACCAACTATTATGAGCACAGAACAGTAAGCCTTTCTTAGAAGTAGAAGTTGTTTAGCAATCATAAAGCCCAAACTCTTCATTTTACAAAGAAAACTGGAGTCAAACAATCATGGGACATTTCTAAAGGTAGAAAACATCAATTGAAGCATTACTAAAAATAAATTGTCTTCAACTTAATTTCATTCACATCATTTTGACTCCATATTGGTTATTTAATCATTCATTTTTTTTCTTTTTTTAATTTATTTTTATTTCTTCAAGTTACATCTCCATCGCAATCCCCTCCCTACTCCCCCTCCAGTCCCACCCTCCCACCCTCTTCCCCCTCAACCCACCCATCCCCTTCCTTTTTTTTTAAGTTTAAGGTATATCTTTTCCCCCCAACAGCTCCCCCTTTCAGTGGAACAAATGGCTCTTTCTCTTACAACAATATCATTTTGTAATATTTGTTTTTGGCAGTGCTGAGAATTGAACCCAGGTTCTTGAACATATTAGTCAAGTTTTTCTTCCCATCTCATTTTTTTCTCCTTCAAACAATATCTTTGAGAAATGCCAACTCGATACAAACATCAGATAATCGATGTAAATTGTACTGATGGGCTGTTCTGAACTTCCCAGCCTAGACCTGTGGCCCATGAGGCTGTGCCACAGAACCTGGAACTGACGTTAATTAGTCTCTTCCATGCAACGGAGAAGGCTTGAGAAGTGGGTCAAAAATCAGCCAAGATAATCACCAACATGATATTATTTATTGCATAAGAGTTTTATGGTTATTAGGATAGTTTTTTTTAATTAAAGTTATCCTACATTGCCTATATAAAGTGTTTCTTACATATACTAATGCCTCACATACGAAAACTCTCACACACCCAGCAATACTTTTTCAACCAGACAGACCTGTGTCCTTAAGCATATGTTTAGTCACAGTTTATTTTTAGGGCCTGCTCTGGCTCTGAGTTGGCTTAGCTGCTGGAAGTAGGAGATCTCGAAGTGCAGGGGCTTCTGATCGCCAGCAGCAGGACAGGTGTCTGTCACGACACCGTCTGTCCTGGCCACTGAATGAAGCCCAGTTTTTCTGTTTGCTTACAGCCTCGCTGATGGGAACCTTTTCCTTTTCTGCCACACCTACACTGTTCCATGTTTGCTGTCTTCTTTATTACAGACCTAAAGTCCAGTGTTCTCAGGCTTCACCTGTTCTCTACTGTTGTACTCCAGGCATTCTCACGGCACATCAGTCTCACGGTGGTATAAAAAACTGTTAGGTTTCTCCAATCTTCCCACTAATGTATAGTTTTTATTTGTTCTAACATTTATACAAATGTTTGATAATCATAAATTTTTGAGATGAGATCACGTGTTTTCTGAGTTAAAAAATAAATATTTTATAATCTAGAGTTTACTTGTTGCTTTTTTCTGAACATTGACAATTCCTATTTAAAACTGCTGGCTCTGCACATCCTGTATAATCAGATATATTTATCCTTCTCAGGTCCCTGATGTGGTTGAAGACTAGATAGTTATAGTCTCACGGTTAAGTTTTAAGTTGTTTAGCAATTAAAAGGATGTTCTAGGTCCAAGAAGATGTTTCTAAATTGGTAATGCAAGTTAGGATGGAAACTGAGTTAGGTATAGAACTTTAAATCATTGAGATGGATACATAATAGAATATTAATATCAGTTACCAAATATGTATGGACTGGACATTGGGAATGTATGTTATACCTTATAATTTTTAAAATTGTTGCCTAGTTGTTCTTATTGGTCTGTATTGTATGTATTGTTATAAGAAAAAGAGCCTTTTATTTAAAAGGACTAAAAGAGGGAGATGTTGGAGAAAAGATACACCTTAAATTAAAAAAAATAGTTTCTACTTCTTATTTATTTTGATTATTGTAGTCTCATTGAAGCTTGTCCTTTGCAGATAAATAATTATTTTTGCATTAATGTCTTTATTTTTTACTTGGATGAATATTTTAGAATGAGCCTACTTATAAAATTCTCATTGTTAACTGGTGCTTTTTGTCCAGGTCATATGTATGCGTTGTTTCTGTAACTATTTTCATTTCCAAGAACTAGCTTTAATTCTTTATAATTTTTAATAGTCTTTTATGACTTAATGTCATCTTCTTTTAAATGCATATTTAGAATTCAATTTGGATAACTGAATTTTGACATTTATTCTTTTGTAATATAAAAATCTGGAACAAAATTACATGTAATAATGCTTTTGGTTAGAGAGATTACACAAAGTTCTCTCTGTTTATTTCAATTATAATTTAGTTCAAATTATCTGTGACTTTCTTTGAAATGTTAATCATTTCAGAATTATTTAGATGAAAATACTTAATTTTTAACATCTTAGAATTTTCATATAGTTATATTGATCTTTAATTTAATTAAAATCTTATTTACGGATTTTTAAGTAGCTTTTCTTTCTGGTTAATTAATTTCTCTATAGTCATTAACAATCCACATAAACATCAAAACAAATGAATGTGTGGTGTATATCTTGTAAAGCTTGTTTCCAACACATTTAATTATGTTTTTAATTTATTCTTTCAATCATTGATAAAAAAGTATATATTTTCTAATTGTATTTATGGATGTATTTCTGACTCAAGGTTTGTCTGTTTTGTTTCAAATTTTTCTTCAACATTGACTTTGTTACTATAAACTTTGAATTAATTTCTTTTTTCTCTTTGTTCCCATGTTTGATGATATCTATATTGTATTATATTATTATGGCTATATCAGTTTCTCCTTATACATCCATTATGTCTTAAACGTGTGATAATGATTTTTAAAATGAATATTACTATAATTAAATATGTCTTTATATTACAAAAAATGACATTTCATTGAATGTAACCCTGATACGTTAGAGTCATATTACAAATCATGAAATCATCAGATCAAATTAAAGCTGGTATTTATTATTTATTATTATAAAGCTGACATTGTGACATCTGTCTTTGCACCTAATTAGGTATTATTTTATAAAGTTTGATAATTTTAATCTTTTGGTTATAGTGTTAAATTATTTATTAATTCATTTTTAATTTAAATGAATTGTAAACAATGTACAATCATATATAATTTGAGTACATATTATTTTTGTAGTATATTTATTCAGTATGAAATTATTGAATAAGGCTAATCAACATATCAATAAATGCCAAAACATATAGTTCTTCCACCTGTTCAACTATAGCTTTGTATACTTAGACCAACATCCATTTCTTCCAAATTTGAATATCGAGGGTCATTCTTATCTCTACTTCAGCAATTGTCTTATAGTCTACATATTACCAAAGATGCACAGTATTTTTTCTTATGTATAGAGATTTTTAAATTTGATCCAAAGTATTTTAAATTCATATGTATGATGATAAAATTTTCACACACACACACAAGAACCTTGAATCAGTATGATATAGAGGCATCTATATTCACAAGTATATTAAAGCTGGTATTTATTATTTATTATTATAAAGCTGACATTGTAACATCTGTCTTTGCACCTAATTAGGTATTATGTTATAAAGTTTGATAATTTTAATCTTTTGGTTATAGTGTATATATTAAGATATGATATAAGTGTATATATAAGATAAGATATATATATATTAAGATATGATCAGACAAATTGCTCATCAAAGGATAAATAGATGGTTAAAATTCAGTATATTCACAAAGAAATACTTGCAGTACATTTATTTTGATGTATTTCTATGTTTGAACTTATATGTAAAATTCTTAATTTTGTTTTCTATTTGACTAATGTGTCCTTTAATATCCCCTATTCTTTCTCTTTATAAATTATTTCCATATTTCATTTTATCTATACAATTTCCTTACAGCTTTAATTTGGTCTGATGATTTCATAATTTGCAATGACTCTAAGATATGACAGGTCACATTCAATGATATGTCATTTTACATAACATAAAGACATATTTCATTATAGTAATTACATTGACATTGTAAAAACCATTCTCACATATTTCAATTTTATTAGATATTAATCCAGAATATTTTTTAATAATGTTTTTACAATAAAATTAGGTTATTAAGGAAATGAAATAGCAAATTTTAAAATCTTTATGTTTACCCCAATGTGTAGCATATCTGTTGCCTTTATTTTTATGTATAACCCTTAATATTCCATTTTTAGTCTTTAAATATGTTTGAAGAATATGATGTTTCTAATATTAGAGAAAATTTTTACATATTAGTTACTTTTCTCATTGCTATGTTAAAATACCCTGACAAGATCAATTTAAAGGTGAAAATGTTTATTTTGGTTCACATAGTTCAAGGTCAAAGTCCATCCCAAGGGAATGATGGTAGCAGGAGCTTGCGGAATAAGTAGTTACATTGCATCTGGAGCAGGAGGAGAAGGCACGAGTTTCCATATTCAGCTAGCTTTTTTTTCATGCAGTCTGGAACTTAGGCTCACTAAATTTTGCTGTTCACATTTAGGGCGGGTCTTCCCATTCAACTGACCAAATGTAGAAAATCCCTCACAGACATGCCAGAGGCTCATGGGTGAATCTAGATCCTGTTGACAATCAATATTAACTGCCATAGGTCCTCATAAATGTCCTCAAATTTTGTTCATCTGAAGAAATGTTAAGATATCCTTAATCTTAAGGGAATAATTGTTATATATAGATTCTAGGTGAAGAATTTTTTTTTGTTGAGAAACTATATACATGATCACATTGCTTTTGTTGTCATTATTTCCCATGATAATTAACTGCTTACAAGTAATGAGTTCAATTTTTCTGACTGATTTATTTATTTATACAATCCACGTGGACATTATTGTCTTTGTATGGCTGCCTTCCCATTTTTAATTATTAAAATTTCTTTAGATTTTTACTTTTACAAGATTAAAAATTTGTAAGCATTGCTTGTTGAAAATTGTGTTATCATATCTAACATTCTGGGATAACAATTATATGTACTTCTTTTGCTTTTGAAAAGTAACGAGTTAATGATACATTCCTAGATGTATATCCTTTTTCTTTGGTCATGCTCACCCCCACCACCCTCTCATGTACCTCCCTTCCACCCCTGTTATTGTCCCACATTTATCTTTTCTTCTGCTCACTATGTTTTCTTGCTTACTGGTACTATATAGCACAGTAGAAAAAACAAGGAAAGAATATTTCCACAAGTACTTTCATCTTATAAAATGTTTTACTAGGAAGTAAAGCAGATTTGAAGGTGTAAATGATATCAAACTTTTATGTTAAAAATCCTATTACTTTAAACATTTTATTAAAGTCAATGTATTCCTTCACTTATGGACTAATTAGTCTTATTTCTATTTACTATATAAAGTTCATGATATCATTTGATAAACTGTTTTTAATGCCTTTTTACTCAACTACTGTACATAATTGATAACAAACTTTCCAGTTTGCAAGATGTCATTCACACTATAATATCATATTGTAAAATCGTCAATGAAAATTGAATAAAATGAATCAACAATTACTTACATAAAAAAAACTCATAAAATTAGAAGAGGAAGCTGTAAGTAAGGGAGGCAGTAATAATTCCCCTTGTATTTCCCCAGACAAGAGCCACAATGACTGAGACACTGGCCAACAAAACAGATTACATGGAATTCGTGCTCATGGGATACCCAGGAGGCCAGGTGCTGCAGATACTGTGTGCCACACTTTTCTTCTTGATTTACCTGGGAGCACTAATGGGAAACTCCCTCATTATCACCCTCTCCACTCTAGACCAGCATCTCCAGTCCCCTATGTATTTCTTTCTGAAGAATTTGGCCCTGGTTGATATCTGTTATATTTCTGTCACTGTTCCCAAATCCATCATGAATTTTGTGACTAACACCCATTCCATCTCTTTCCTGGGGTGTGTTTTACAAGTTTTCTGTGTCGTATTGTTGGCAGGCACTGAATTTGCCCTGCTTTTGGTGATGTCCTATGACCGCTATGCTGCCATTTGCCTCCCTCTGCACTATGAGGCCATCATGAGTAGAGGTTCCTGCGTTCAGATGGTGGCCGCAGCGTGGCTCAGTGGGTGTATCTATGGGTCTCTTCATGCAGCAGGAACATTCTCTGTCCATTTCTGTGGTCCAAATGTAGTGCATCAGTTCTTCTGTGATATTCCATCACTTCTCAGACTTGCTTGTTTTGGAGACCAAATTCTAGAATATGTGTTTATCATTGCTAGCTGTTGTTTCTCCTTCGTATGTTTTATATTGATGGTTATTTCCTATGTTCTCATTTTCACTATAATCCTAAGAATTCCTTCTATACAAGGAAGGTTTAAAATTTTCTCAACCTGTACACCACATCTTACTGTGGTGACCTTATTTCTCTCTTCTGGATTTATTGCATATTTAGGCTCAACAGCAAAATATCCATCATCACTGAACCTCTTCATGTCAGGGCTCTACTCTCTGTTACCTCCCAGCCTGAATCCTGTGATATACAGCTTGAGAAATTCAGATGTAAAGATGGCCCTATGCCACATGTTAGGTGAAACAATGACCGCAAGCCTCTAAATCTTGAAAATATTAGCTGCTATGATACAAATAATATAAGATTATCTGCTAATTCAAAGCTATAATAAATTTATTTAATATGTGCTATAGTATCTTGCTCTTACAAAAAATTAGTCACTTTATAAAAGCCCAGTGGGAAAAGTCCAAATATTATGTCTATATCAACAAATTACAGGTTAAGAATAATATTTTTCATTTCATAGTCATATATTTACCAATGCCAGTCTCATTCAATTTTTTTGTAATGTATCCTAAATATGGGTATTTTATGATTCTTTTAGTCATTCTCCTAATTTTACCACTACAACAGCTAAAATAAAAATTCCTAAGTGAAGAAATCCTAAAATTTTTTCTTCTTTGCTTTTTGCAGGAAATATATTTAATGCATGTAGAGATTAATTTATTAGTTAAATAAAGATGCGTTAGGTTACACACTTGGAAATACAATGTTTGTAGCTATATTTATAAGAATTGTGCCTAGGGTATGTTGATAATAGTTGACAAAGGCCAATCAAATAATGATAATATTATCAATATTAATAGTATGATTTTTAGGTAAAATGGAGTGAAAGTTGCAGAACTTTTTAAATCAAAAGGGTAAAATATACATTAGAAAGAGCTTGTGTATAATAAGTCTGTCATTCAAGAAATAACAATTTTCAAGCCGGGCGGTGGTGGCGCACGCCTTTAATCCCAGCACTTGGGAGGCAGAGGCAGGTGGATCTTTGTGAGTTCGAGGCCAGCCTGGTCTACAAAGTGAGTCCAGGACAGCCAGGGCTACACAGAGAAACCCTGTCTCGAAAAAACCAAAAAAAAAAAAAAAGAAAAAAAGAAATAACAATTTCCAGTTGTGGATCTGAAAACAGCAATTGTGCTATAGACTGATCTCAAGGATGAAGGGAAACACTTTCACTTACCACTTATGTTCTGTACAATAATGAGAAACCTGTAAAAAAAAAAAAGAAACAAACAAAGAAAAATACAATGTGTCCTGGGTTCTTAGTAAAGCACCGAAAATGTTTCTAAAATAAACACATCACAAGAACAGAAAAACCATTAGAGTTCTTATAAATATTTGCAAATATATACAATATTTGTATTTTTCACAATGTTTCTAATGCATTTCAAAATATAAAAACAGCTGGGCACAGCAGTGCACTCCTTTAATCCCAGCACTCAGGAGGCAGAGGCAGGTGGATCTCTGTGAGTTCATGGTCAGCCTGCTCTACAGAGTGAGTTCCAGGACAGCCAGAGCTGTTACACAGAGAAACCCTGTCTCAAAAAAAATAAAAATAAGCATGAATGATAATATTTTTAGGAATTTAAAGCTTAACTTGCCAGATTAAACATGTGTGTCCCTTCTATCCTTTTAAACTCCCAACAAAATTAAATTAATGTCATTTTAATAGCATAAACATAAAATAGAAACAGGAAACAATATCCTAGGTTTAGTAAAAATTTTGTAGTTGACCTTTTCTTCAGAAAGCACATAGAATACAGACAAGGGATTTTCTTTGTTGAGAACCTATATACATCACCACATGGCTTTTGTTGTCATGATTTCCCATGGTAATTGACAGCGTGCTTACTCCCTACAACCTGCATCCTAGGTTTAGTGGGAATTTTGTAGTTGATCGTTTCATCACAGATTTATTCGCTAATTCTAAATCTCAATTTAATTTAAAATTATCTTAACGATAGTTACCTTAATTGTATGGTATTTTCCTTTCAATACTTTATTATGCATTTAATATCTACCTACTCTTTCATCACCATCACTGACTTCAGGGTGATTATGGGCACTCCACAGTTTTTCACTTGCTTAAGAAACCTAGCTTTTCAGATTCTAAATTGTGATGTGTACTTGGAATTTTATGAACTTTTTAAGAATGTGGTTTACTATTTAAATTATTTTAATATGCAATGAAATTTCTCGAGTTTCAAAACGTTAAGATGAACAATAGAATATCCCAGATTTCTCTCTTCTATGGACATGCCAGATTAATGACAGTATCCACGACAACATCGGATATCAGTTAAGACAGTTAACAGTATTCAGTAGTTCAGGTGATCACAAACCAAGGATGACATCAAAGTAGATTAGCAAGGGTCTCTATTTGTTTACTTAAGTCCCAATTTCCTAGCTATCAGAGATAGGTTGTACTGAGGGAAAAAAAATCAAACTAGTAGCTTCTCCCTTGGAGAGAAATGGGAGAGTTTAACATATATTCAATATGCTGGCGTTTGAGGACTGGGCTTTGGCTGGGTGTCTTTTCTGAGTTGGAGAAAGGTTGGTAACCCTGCAAGTTTGGCTTTGGACCTTGATCTCAAAGTTCACTACAGTTGCTGTTGTTTTGCTATCACCAAGAAGACTGCAAAACCGCAGTAAGGCACCAGAGGGAGGCAGGAATCGTTACCTGGGGTGAAGACAGTCAGCAAGACTTCAAGAGGTGACTGTTTTCCAAATGGCAAATGTCCCAACATCATCAAAACAACTACAATAAAAACAAAACAAAGCATGGGATACAATTAAATAAATATAAGAGAAATAAGTATACAGAATATAATCCTAAAAATGTAAATTTATGAATTACCTGATACAGAAAAACAAGCTTCATATTCTCAATGTACTTTCACACAGCACAGAAATCACAAAGGTTAAAAGAGAAAAGAACGAAACATTGGTAGAATAAGTGCAAGGCCTCGACTCCAGAAAAAAACAAAAACAAAAATAAAAAAGAACTGAAATATTGAAACTGCTAGGGGTAAGGAAAACACTTCAAGATATAAGCATAGGGAAGATATCTGAGCATAACCCAAACAGCACAAGAAATAATCCAAATAATAGACAAATGTGACTACATGAAATTAAAAGGCTTCTGCACAGAAAGAAAACTATCAGAAGAGTGAACAAATAGCCTAGGAAATGGGAGAAAAACTATAGCTGTACTTCATTAAAAGGTTTAATTTATATAGAGAATTGTAAAAGTTAAACTCCAAAAAACCCAACTGGCATTCTATATGTCAGCAAATGGAGATAGAAAGACAGTTCTCAAAAGAAGAAACATAAATGATCAATACATATTTTTAAAAGCATCCAGTATCCTTAGCCTTTGGGGAATTGGTGAAAAAGTTTAGAAAGAGGAATCCTTTTTCAGTGTGGATTGGAGTGTAAACTGGTACAGCCACAATGTAAAAATCAGTGTGCGAATTCCCTAAAAATCTAAGAAGAGAAATTGCAAAGGACCCAGTAATATTGTTCTTAAACATATAACCAATGATTCTATACCATATCACAGAGATACTTGCATTTCCACAGTTAAAATTGAGTGTGGTTATCCCGTACTATATGGCTTATATCCATATAAGTGAGTATATACTAACTTCACTTATAAGTGAGTACATATCATATTTGTCTTTCTGAGTCTGGGTTACCTCTTTCAGGATGATCTTTTCTAGAACTATCCATTTGCCTACAATTTTTTTGATTTCCTTGTTTTTTTATGTTTATTTATTACTTCAGGTTACATCTCCATCCCAGTGCCCTCTTTCCACCCCTCCCAGTCAATTTCCTTGTTTTTAATATCTGAGTAATATTCCATTGTGTAAATGTACCAAATGTTCTTTATTTTCTTTGGTTGAGGTGTCGACATCTGGATTGTTTCCAATTTCTGGCTATTATGAATAAAGCTGCTATGAACATAGTTGAGCAAATGTCCTTGTGGTATGATGGAGCATATTCAGAGTATATGCCCAGGAGTGGTACACGTGGGTCTTGAGGTAGAAGTATTCCCAATTTTCAGAGGAAGAGCCAAATTTATTTCCAAAGTAGTTGTACAAGTTTGCATTCCCACCAGCAATGGAGGAGTGTTCCCCTTGCTCTACATCCTTGTCAGCATGTGCTGTTATTTGAGTTTGTGATCTTAACCATTCTAACATGTGCAAGATGGACTCTCACAGTTGTTTTGATTTTCATTTCCCTGAAGAAGGGGAAGGGGGAATGGAGGCAGATGGTGGGAGGGTGGGATTGGGAGGAGAGGAGGGAGGGAGTTGTGAATGGGATGTAAAATGAATAAATAAACAAATTAAAGGAAAAAATACCAAAAAAGTTTTTTTCCCCAAATCCTGTGTCTCATGCTTACTAATACTACTTAACTAATAAATTCTATAGAAAACTCAATGTTTTTTTTATCTTATAGAAAATTTTATTTTCTTTTTTCTTTTTTTTATATAAGTACTTTATTTTTTTCTTCAAGTTACATCTCAATCGCAAACCCTTCCCTATTCCCCCTTCCTGTCCCACCCTTCCACCCTCTTCCCCCACAACAGCTTCGCTTTTCTTTTTTTTTATAATAATTTATTTTTTATTTCTTCAAGTTACATCTCAATCACAATCCCCTCCCTACTCCCCCCTCCAGTCCCACCCTTCCACCCTCCTCCCCCTCAACCCCCCCATCCTCTTCCCTTCTTTTTTTTTTTTTTAGTTTAAGGTATTTATTTTTTCCCCCAACAGCTCTCCCTTTCAGTCCAAATAATGGTTCTTTTTCTTATAACTATAAATACAATACAAAACAACAGAAATAAATAGGCCACGATTATAAGAGTTATATGGCTTAGCATACATTCCCAATGTCCAGTCCATATGTATTTGGCACCTGACTTTAACATTCTACTATCTAACCATCTCCATGAGTTTAAAGTTCTATATCTAACTCAGCTTTCATACTAACTTGCTTCATAATTTTAAAAATATCTTCTTAGATCCAGAACACCCTCTTGATTCCTAAACAACTCAAAATTTAACTATGAGACTCTAGCTATCTACCTCAGAGACCTGAGAGGGATAAATATATCTGATTATATAGAAAACTCAATGTTTTGCATAGCTGAGTCTCCCAGAGAGCTAACATTAGTTTTATTCTTATTTACAACAGTGTTTATAAGAATTGCTACATTGTTCCAGCCCTAGCCTTATGTGAAGGGCCCTTAGCAGCAAGGAATACAAGTTGTGTAGCAAATTTCACCAAGGGCAGTGTAGCTTTTTCAAACAGCACCTTCAGGATGCTTGGCATTGCCAGCAACTCTCTTTTCATATCCTAATTCCATTAATTTGGAATGTCTCTCTCTTTATTTGCATTAGTTTGACTAGGGGTTTATCAATCTTACTAATCTTTTCAAAGAACTAACTCTTGACTTGATTTATTCTATGTATTGGTTGTTTAGTTTCTCATGTATATCTGTCCTAATCTTAATTATTTCTTTCCTTATATTCAGTTTGTATTTGGCTTCTTTTCTACAACCTTGAAGTGTATCACTAGGTTATTTTTTTGAGCTTTCTATGATACATACATACATATATATATATATATACATATACATATACATATACATACACACACATATCAGCTGTACAACAATTTTGTTATCTGTTCCTCATTTGAGGGACATCTGGGTTGTTTCCAGTTTCTGGCTATTATGAGTAAAACTGCTATGAACGTAGTTCAGGAAATGTCCTCATGATTTGGTGATGCATATTTGTGGTATATATCCAGTAGTGGTATAGCTGGGTCTTGAGGTAGAACTATTCCCAATTTTCTTAGAAACCACTAGATTGATTTCCAAAGTGATTGTACAAATTTTCACTCACAGGTATGAAGCTGATGGGCTGCTTGGTCCTCAAGAGGATCCCTTAACAATTGGAACAGGGTCTATCTCGGACTTAGATGCTGCTGCCTCCCTCTGGAGCTCATTTTCCTAGCAGAGTTGCCTTGTCTTGACTCAGTGGAAAAGGAGGCATTCAGTCCTGGTGTGATTTAATGTGCCAGAGTTGGTTGGTACCAGGTGGGGGAGGGTGTGGGGGAAGTGGGTGGGAGGGTAAGACTGGAAACGGGGAGGGGGATGGTGATCGGAATGTAAAATAAACAAATAAATAAATGTTTTAAAAAATCAACACTTACAGCTGTAAAATTTCCCCTTAGAACTACCTTGGCTGTATATCAGATTCTGGTAGATTATTTTATTTCTTGAATATTATTCTACAAATTTTAAATTTTACTCCCTGATTTCTCATTTAAAACTACATTGCTCATGCTCCAAGTATTTGTATAGTATCTGAAGTTAGTCTTAGTATTGATTTCACTTCACTGTTGTCTGGTAAAATACAGGGCATTATTTCAATGTTTATATTTATTTAATTACCACTTATATTTTTATTTATTTTTTCCTTTATTTTTTATTTCTTCAAGTTACATCTCAATCGCAGTCCCCTCCCTATTCCCCCTCTAGTCCCACCCTCCCACCCTCAACCCCCCATCCTCTTCCCTTTTTTTTTTCTTTTAAGTTTAAGGTATATCTTATTTCCCCCTACAGTTTCCCCTTTCAGTCCAACAAATGGCTCTTTCTCTTATAATAACAAATACAATACAGTACAACAGAGGTAATTAGGCCACAGTTATGAGGGTTATATGGCTTAACGTACATTCCCAATGACCAGTCCATATGTATTTGGCACCTGACTTTAACATTCTACTATCAAACATCTCCATGAGTTTAAAGGTCTATATCTGACTCAACATTCATACTAACTTGCAACACAATTTTAAAAGTATCTTATTAGATCTATAACACTCTCTTGACTCCTAAACAACTCAAAATTTAATTATGAGACTCTAGCTATCTGTTCTTCAACCACCTCAGAGACCTGAGAGGGATAAATATATCTGATTTTATAGGAAGTACAGGGCCTGCAGCTTCCAAAACTAAGAAATGACATACCTGTGGCTGCCTGGACAGTTCCCATTTTCTCTCCATACATTCCAGCATCGATCTTCAGTCATTTGGCCCCATTTCTCTGACAGACATTGATTGTAGAGCAGGGGTTATGAAGGACTTACCTACCCTGTCTTGGCAGAGTTAGGCTGTCGACTTACCTGCTTCCAGGTTTTGTCCTTTTTGGACAGCATTCTGTCTACAGTTGGAGCAAGGGGCTTTTCCTACCAAGAGATAGGCTTGCGACTAATTCAGTCATCTCCCACTGGAGATTCTTCAATGCTCATCTTCTACTTGGAGGAGAATAGGGGGTGCTGTCAGGAGTTGATATGTCTTGATATAAAAAAATCTAAAGTTACGAAAACATCTTTGAATGCCATATTCTGCAGATCTCTTGAGGTTTTTGAAGAGGCCCTATCTATCTCTTATATTAGGGTAAGCAGATGTTGCTTGTCTCTTGCCGGTTTATTTCTGATTAGCTTAGAAAGTAACTATAATAGGCTGTCATAGTACCTAACTGAATGACCGGCTTGCATAACCATTAGTTTGCATTTCTTAATTATCCTAAACAGTTTATGACAATTAGTAGTAAAAGGCCGAAACATCATATTTCATTTTTTTTTCTTTACCTCCTAACCCTTCCATCCCATTTCTCTGGGGTGGGGTGTCCTTATATAACAGTCCCTCATCTCAGTTGAGAGGTCGTATGAGGGCCAAGAGCCTCCTCACTCATTGGGGATCTACGAAGCAGTACCATCAGTGAAAAGTGTCTCATTGCCCGGGAGAGAGAACTACTAAACAAACAAACCAATAAGCATACAATAGATAAAAAGACTAAAAAATAGAAAAAAATATTACTAATATATAAAAAAATAAATAAAGAATAAAAATTAAAAATAAGAAGTCTATGTCCAAGTTCCATTGGGTGTGTTAGTTATAGTCACTTATATTTTTAAATTAGCATACATAATAACAGATGTCCTTATGGCATTTTCATACATGTTTAGTGTGGTCTATTCTTCACCATACTCCTCCAGCTATTTTGATATCCCTTCCTCTGCTATAAACTCTTTTTTAATTGAAAAATTTTATTATGTGAATTTCACATCATGCACCCTGTTCCCTCTCACCTCCCACCTCCCCTAAAACCCACCCTCCATCCTTGCAATCTGTCCCAGCATGAAAAATAAAATCTCATTGTGGAAGCTGCAGTGTGTCTCAGGGTGTCCCACAATATTCCCTTTTGAACACATTTTGCTTGCAAATGTTCATTAAAATGACTCCTTGGTCTGGAACAAAGCCTGTGATTTCTGATACTTTGTCAGTACTGGAACCTCACTGGAACTCCTCTCAGATAAGCTGTAATTGTCCTGTGTCATGGAGATCCTGTAGTTTTGGGTTGTGGAACTGGCCTCTTCTTGCACTCTAGCAGTTCATCCATGGGGTAGATGTTGGGGTGGGCCAACTCAAAGCCTTGGTTCTGGATCTGCAACCCCCACTTGCAGGACCAGTTCTACTATGGAAAGGTGCAGGGCTTGCTCTCCTGAGTGCTGCAGCATGTGAGGGGCAGGGACAGTTCTCCTGCTCTTGTGACCCCCATCTGGACCAGATCTCACCCCAAAGGCTGGGTCTCCACAACCCCCACATCCAGGGCCAGGCAGAGTTCTTCTAGTTTCTTCTAGGCTTGTTTCCTGTCCTGGGAGCCCATCTGGTGCTTGCTTCTTACCGGTCTGGTAGTCATCACAGGGTACCCCATGGTGCCAATGTTGTGTTGGTCTCCAGCTTGCTTTTTTTTTTTCAGGAATGTTAGGCTACTATTCATTCAGATGTTCATAGGTCAGAAAACTGAATGTAGATATAGCCTCTCTCCTCTCTGCCACCTACTGATGCACATGTGACATAGCAACCACCATCTAATGGCTCTAGGGGCAGGTGCTATAAACTTTTTATCTCCAGTATTTCTCTTCCACTTTCATAGTATATGTGTTGTATTGCTTTCCCCTTATTCGACTCTTGAAGCTTATTTTGTTTTAATCATCTTATGGGCTCCCTTCTGGTTTCCTTGTCTTTATACACTCTTACTCCTGCCTAAACACATATATGTAACCATTAGAAGCCAGGGTCCTCTTATTAGAGAGAAAGCATTGTGTCATATTAAGAAAGGCATTCCAGACTTAGAAAGACAATTTTGGTGTATTCTAGGGCTTACTTTGTGAATTTCATATCATGCACCCTGTTCCCTCTCACCTCCCACCTCCCCTAAAATCCACCCTCCATCCTTGCATTATGATTAATTTTAGAAAAGTTCCCATGTACTACTGAGAAGAATGTGTATTCTTTATCTCCTACCTATAATGTTCTCTAAAAATGTGTTAAATCTAGCTGATCTATGGTAAAATTTAGCAATGATTTTTGTTTGTTGACTTTTAGTTTGGAAAACTTACTTAGAAATGAGAATAGTATAGTGAAGTCTTCTACTAATATTTTGTCAGTACTTATACATCATTTTATGCCCTAAAACATTTTTTTATGAAATAGGGGTCCCCAAGATTCAATACATAATTGTTTATAGTACTTATATCTTCTTGATGAATTGTTCACTTTATTCATATGTAGTGGCATTAATTTCTTCTCATTTCAAAGACTATTTCTCAGAAAATCAATACACCAGTTTGTTTGCCACCTCCATTTGTTTGATAGGTTAATTTTCAGCTTTTACTCTTGGTTTTGGAGGTCTTTCTTTTCTTTTTTTCCATTTTTCTTTTCTTTTTTTTTTAATTTAAGGTATATCTTTTTTCCTCCAATATCTTCCCCTATTAGTCCAATAAAAGGCTCTTTTTCTTATAACAATAACTACAATAGAGAACAATAAGAACAATTAGGCAAAAATTGTGAAAATTATAGGGTATGACATGCATTCCCAATGTCCAGTTCATATGTATTTGCCAACTGATATTAATATTCTATTATCTATCTATCTCAATGATTTAAAGTTCTATACCTAATTCAGTTTACATAATAACTTGCATTACCCACTTACAAAGATCTTCTTAAACCTAAAACATCCTTTTAATTTCTGAACAACTTAAAACTTAATTGTGAAACTATGACTATCAGTCTTCAAACACATCAAAGACCTGAGAAGTGTATATACAGCTGTGTAAACAGGAAGTACAGAGCAAGCAGCTCCCAAAACTAAGAAACAACAGACAACAGCCTGCCTGGACAGTCCCAAATTTCTCTCCATAGCATCCTCAGCCTTTTGACCCAGTATCTCTGACAGACATTACTTGTAGAGCAGGAATTATGAAGGATTTGCTCACTCTGTCTTGGCAGAGCTAGGCTGTTGACTTACTGGTTTCAAGCTTTGTCCTTTTCTGACAACATTCTGTCTACAGTTGAAGCAAGGGATTTTTCTTGGGTGCTGTCAGGAGCTGACAAGTCTCAATATAAAAAAATCTTCTATCTATCTCCATATATTTGAATAAGCAAATCTTGCTTGTCTCTTAGCAACTTCTTTTCTGATTAACTTAGAAAACACCTGTAATACACTACACTAGTACCTAACAAAATGACAAGTTTGAGTGACTATTAGCTTGCACTTCTTAATTATCCTAAAAAATTTGTGATAGTTGCTATCAAAAGGCTAAAATGTCACATTGCATTTTTAAGAATTGCATAGGAACAACTCCTTAAAAAGAGTTAACCTTAATTTTGTATCAATATACAAAGATATAAGAGTAGATTCAATGATCTACCCCTTTTTCTTTATCATTTCTATATCATGTCTACATCCCCTTTTTTTTTCTTTTCAAGTCTTTCCCCCTATGTAAGAGAGAAAGAAGGATAGAGAAAAGAAAAAGAGAGAAATCCCCAGGTCTAACCTCATAAACCTTGTTTAACAAGATCATTTAACAACTTGTAACCAATCTCCTTAAATGACAACAAACATCTATAAGCCATCCAATTACCAAAAAAACCACTCACCACACCTTCTGGCAATGGGGCGTCACTCTCTTAAAATTGCTTCCTGCTTATGTGGGATGTAGGAAACCTGTTTGAGGGCCCAAATGAGAATAGAAATGGTTAAGCAAATTAATAGTAACATTAGTTGTCCAGTCTTTTTGTGCTCAGTTATTTAAATTTTGAACTTAGGATTTAATGAGGCTACCAAGAAATGCCTAAATTTAGTACAAATCTTAATGACAAAATACACAAACTGTTTTGTTGTAATTCCTTATACCTTGTGAGGTTTGACATAATATACTGTCATTTTAAACTTAACTTGTATATAGAAAAGCAATATTTAACTAAATATTGTTAAGTTCTAAAATGTATGATTGTTAAGTGCCCTCCTATTGCAATGGTTTTATCTGTCCTTGTGATAAATCCTTTTTAAACATGAGGTCCTTTCTCTCATATAGAGAGCCCAAGCTCAGAGTATAAAAAGAATAGTCACCACAATAAACTGGTCAATGCATCCTAGCCTCGTGCATTTTCTTTGAACAAATGTGTGTGTGAGAGCCCTTCTTTTCACCCCATTCTCATTATTCCTATATAACTCAAGGATCAGGTAAAAATCTCAGAGCTCCACCATCAACTTCTGACATAAGTTGGTTAAAATGCACTTTAGTCAGCTGAGTTCTGAGTAGGTGGCCTGCTGACTAGCAGCCTTAAGTCACAGATCAAAGAAATGTGTTCATGGCTTCTGCAGCTGCCATCTAGGAGCCACTTGGTCCAAAGGAAAAGGAATGTCACTTTAAAACTTTCCCAACCAGTTTGCAGGACGGCCTGTCTGAACTGTTGAGAGCAGATCACTGTCCCACTTCCCTTTTCTCCTTTCTAAACTAACGAACATTATTTGCTGCCTTTTGCAGTCTCGTATTTAGACAGTTTCCGAAAGATAGATGTCAGTCTCTAAGAGTTGTGACTGACTGGCCAACACCACGTCCACTCAAGGTACCCTGCGGATCTCAAAGGCTGCAACCTTTGGCAGCCCAAGATGGCAGCTCACTAGCAGGTAACAAAGTCCATGACTGAGGCTGCCTACCACCCCGCCCCCCCACTTGCTAAGGGATCTGAAGACCAAGTTGTCTATCTTCTATATTTGTAAAGGGTGGTCTAGGTCTAATCTAAGCTTTTTCTTCTTTTTCTGGTTAGCGTTTCAGTTTCTGTAAGTCTCTAGCGGCCTAGGTTGGTTGGTTCTGGTGATCTTTATGTGTTTTGACCCCTCCTGCACTGCTTGCTTTGTTTTAATTTGTCTTAAAATATTGTTATTTCTCTATATATTTTAAGAGATAGTTTTTCTGGGTATAACCACCTTTCTTGATAGGTATTTACTTCTAGGACTTGAAATAAACCATTTAATGCTTTCCTGGTTTTTAGTGTTTCTGATAGTATATGGTGGCACTATTCAGATGTTTCTGCTTCTTTATGTGGCTTGGCATTTTTTCCCCTAAAACTTTGATTATTGTTTCTTTGTTTTTTATTTTTGACATCTTGACTATGATGTCATGAGTAGGTTCTTTACTGGTTATATCTATCTGTAGCGCTAAATGGTTTTTGTTTTGTTTTTTTTTTTTTGCATTTGAATGTCTTTATTTCCCAAGGTTTGGGAAATTCTCAGATATAATTTTATTTAATAGATTTTTTTTTTCGAGACAAGGTTTCTCTGTGTAGCCCTGGCTGTCCTGGACTCCCTTTATAGACCAGGCTGGCCTCGAACTCACAAAGATCCGCCTGCCTCTGCCTCCCAAGTGCTGGGATTAAAGGCGTGCGCCACCACCGCCCGGCTTTAATAGATTTTTATAAGCCTTTGATTTTTATTTCAGTTCCTTCTTTTTCCTCATAGATTCTTATGTTTTGTCTCTTGAATATATTCTATATGGGTTTTTAAAAAG
Source organism: Lophiomys imhausi (assembly GCA_907164525.1). NCBI lineage: Eukaryota > Metazoa > Chordata > Mammalia > Rodentia > Muridae > Lophiomys > Lophiomys imhausi. The sequence continues at coordinate 32,894 of CAJQZJ010027323.1, read as the reverse complement.
TTTTTGTTATGTTTGTTTGCTGTTATAGATGTCTGAATGCATTGTCTTGACTTTATCTCTCATTTCTGAAAATCATTCTTCTGCCTACATTTGTCTGTTGGTGATGCTTTCTGCTGCTTTTTATTTGGACGATTGATTCTTTAATTTCTAGAATTTCTTTTAGTTTTTTTCCAGTGTCTAAATTTTCTTTATGAGTCCATCCCCCCATATTTTAAATTGTTTTCTTATAAATTACTGTTTTCTTTACTTCAGTAACTTTCTTGTCTAGGTCTTTGATTCATTCTACTCTTTTCTTGTTTAGGTTTGGAAGAGATTCCTTATTTGCTTATTTGAATTGTCTATACGATTTTTAATCCTTTTTAAAAGTAGGAGTCTATTTTTTTCTGGCATTAGTTCTACATAGTTATCTTTGTTCTGGTATTGAGAAGTTGTCAGCTTGTGAAAGTGTCATAGTAGAATGCTGTCTTATGTGTTCCTTTGTTGTGTTTTCCACATCTGCTGAGATATATGCCTCCTTAGGTTTTCAGTTTTTTACCTTTCCTACTTTTTGCTTTCATTTTATGTTCCTCTTTTTTGTGGGTTATCTTTTGCTTGGATTTCCTGAGTACAGTCGTAACTACAATGGTTTTACAGGGGTCTGAGTGTTAACTGAAGGGAGCAGATGTTTGGTCCCTGTGGTTACATGTCCTCTTAGGGCAGTGCTTGCATTTGCTTCTTGTTGCTATGACAAACATCACGAACAAAAGCAACTTAGAAGCAAAAAGAATTTATTTCAGCTTTTTTTTTTTCACTTAACAGTTCATCAGGAGAGAACCAGAGCAGGAAACCAGAGCAGGAACCTGGAGTAGAAACCATGGAGAAAGGCAACTTATTGGCTTGCTCTCTAGTTCTTGCCATTGTCTTCACCAGAACAGCCATGATTGCTTGATCCTCAAGATTGAATCTACTTATTATGGGGTTTCCTCACAGAAGGAGGTAGTGTTGAGGATCCTTGGAACTTCTGCCTGAAATTTTGGCCACTCATTTTTGCATCTCCTGACCAGCTGTAATTCTGCCCTAGTTGCAGGAAACCTCATGGTCTCAGGAGACCCTAGATGATATAGGCCATAAAAGGTTAACTGAAGATAGGGACGGGGACTCCATCTATTCAGCTATGGAGAACTTGTCATTCATTCTTTAGTGAAATTTTTTTAAAAAATGATAGAATTAATTGTGACAAATAATAAGGTAGAAATAAATTTGACTGCATTCTTTTTAGAAAGGGTCTCACTTCTGTCTAGCCAAAACTTGCTATGTACATCAGAGTAGTCTTGGACTCAGGGAGATCCACTTGCTTCTGTCTCTTCAGTCCTAGGATTAAAGGCATGTGTCACCGTGCCCAACTTGATTACATGTTTTAATTTATATATTTGATAAACTGTATCAGAAAAAACATAAGTGGGTTTAACTCACTAAAATAGTTTGGTTTATTAAACCATACTAATGACACAGACAATTCCAGGAAAGTATGACATTTTTCTTTCAGAAACGTCTTCCAAATAATGAAAGCTATATGACATGTCCTTCCACTTTAAAGCTCCTGTCGATTTCTCCATCACATTGCATTTATCAAAACCATTCTTTGTGTATTTGATTGTTTATGCTATTGTTATTGTTCAATAGAAAACATACATACATGAAGGCATTTGCTTAACTTTTATTCATGTTTTTACCTACAACATGTACCATAACATCTTTCTTGTTTCCCATGCTTTCAATGCATCGTTTATATGTTTAGATTCATGGTACAAGATTTCTTTTTTTTTTTGGTTTTTCGAGACAGGGTTTCTCTGTGTAGCCCTGGCTGTCCTGGACTCACTTTGTAGACCAGGCTGGCCTCGAACTCTCAAAGATCCGCCTGCCTCTGCCTCCCAAGTGCTGGGATTAAAGGCGTGTGCCACCACTGCCCGGCTCATGGTACAAGATTTCAAGATGAGAAATACAATTCCAATTTATGTAATTTGTTTAAGTTCATCATAGGATTTAAACTTTGTTATGTACATACATATAATTAAAATACATTTCAATAAAATGAAATATGAAGGCAAATAGAAAGCCATATAAAGGTGATTTGTTTTTTTAAAAAATTCCATTTTCAATACCTCTTCATAATAATAGTCTCAGAGAGAGCAGGGATACAAGGCCCATACCTAAACATAATAAAGGCAATATACAGCAGCATCAAATTAAATGGAGAGAAACTCGAGAAATTCCACTAAAATCAGAGACAAGACAAGGCTGTCCACTCTCTCTATATCTCTTCGATATAGTACTTGCAGCTAGAGCAGTAAGACAACTAAAGGAGATCAAGGGGAAAATAAATAGGAAAGAGAGAGGTCAAAGTATCGCTATTTACAGATGATATAATATGTGTGTGTGTCCCAAAAATTCCACCAGAAAACTCCTACAGCTGATAAACACCTTCAGCAAGTGGATGGATACAAAATCAATCCTAAAAAAAATCAGTAGCCCTTCTTTACACAAAAGATTAAATGGGCTGAGAAAGAAATTAGGGAAATAACACCCTTCACAATTGCCACAAATAATATAAAATATCTTGGTGTAACTCTAACCAAGCAAGAGAAAGACCTGTATGACAAGAACTTTAAGTCTCTAAAAAAAGAAATCAAAGAAGATATCAAAAAATGGAAAGATATCCCATGTTCATGGGTCAGTAAGATTAACAGTAAAAATAGCCATCTTATTGAAGGCAATATATAGAGATTCAATGCAATTCCCATCAAAATACCTATATATATATATTCCAATATATATATATATATATATATATACCAATATATATATATAAATACCAATATATATATTCTTTCAGGGTTTCTTTACAAACCCTGAAAGAATAATTCTCAACTTCACATGAAAAAACAAAAAGCCAAGAATATCTAAAACAATCCTGTATAATAAAAATTTCTAGAGGTATCACCATCCCTGATTTCAAGCTGTACTACAGAGCAATAGTAATAAAAACTGCATGGTATTAGCATAGAAACAGACCAACTGGTCAGTGGCATCGAATAAAAGACCCAGAAATAAACCCATACACAGAAAGACACTTGAATTTTGACAGAGAAGCCAAAACCATACAATGGAAAAAGAACAGCATCATCAACAAATGGTGATGGTCTAACTGGATGTCAACATGTAAAAGAATGAAATTAGACCCATTCTTGTCACCCTGCACAAAACTCAAGTCCCAGTAGATCAAAGACCTTAACATAAAACCAGATACACTAAATCTAATAGAAGAGAAAGTGTGGAAAAGCCTTGATCTCATTGGCACGGATGATAACTTTCTGAACAGAACACCAACAGCTCAGGCACTAAGACCAACAATTAATAAATGAAACCGAAAAGCTTCTGTAAGGCAAAGGACATTGTCAACAGAAGAAAATGGCAGCCTACAGAATGGGAAACGATCTTCACCAACCCCACATCTGACAGAGGACTAATATTCAAAATATATAAAGAACTCAAGAAATTAAACACCAACAAATCAAATTATACAATTAAAAAATGAGGTACAGGGCTAAACCAAGAATTCAGAACAGAGGAGTCTTTAATGGCTTGAGAAGCACTTAAAGAAATGCTCAACATTCTTAATCATCAGGGAAATGCAAATCAAAATGACTGTGAGATACCATCTTACACCTGTCAGAATGGCTAAGATAAAAAAAAAATCAAGTGACAGCACATGCTGACAAGGATATGGAACAAGGGAACACTCCTCCATTGCTGGTGGGAATGCAAACTTGTACAACCATTTTGGAAATCAATCTGACAGTTTCTCAGAAAATTTTTAATAGTTCTATCTCAAGATCCAGCTATACCAGTCCTGGGCATATACCCAAAAGATGGTCCACCAAACCACAAGGACATTTGCTCTCTACTATATTCATAGCAGGTTTATTCATAGTAGCCAGAAACTGGAAGGAACCCAGATGTCCCTCAACCAAAGAATGGATTAAGAAATTGTGGTACATCTACATGATGGAATACTACTCAGCTATTAAAAACAAGAAAATCATGCAATTTGCAGCCAAATGGATGGAACTAGAAAGTATCATCCTGAGTGAGGTGACTTAGACCCAGAAAGATACACATGGTATGTATTCACTTATTATTAGCCATATAATACAGGATAACTATCCTAAAATCCACAGACCCAAAGAAGCTAAATGAAAAGGAGCATCCAAGGAAGATTGCTTTAATCTCATCCAGAAGGGAAATAGAATAGACATTGGAGGTGGATGAAGGGAGGGAACTGAGTGGGAGAGGAGGTGGGGAGGGGAAAAAGGATGGAGATCATGTGTGGTGAGAGCAAGGATGAGAGGTGAGAAAGCTAGGATAGAGAAGGGAATCCAATGGAGGGGCATCTCTGAAACAAACAGGAGACTTGAGAAAGGGTATGCTCCTTGTAGGATATGGGGTGACTCTAGCTGAGACTACTAGCAAAGGAGGACATGGAGATGGCAGGACTTCCAGTAGAAGGAGGGGGATACCAATGCACCCACAAAATCTTCCACCCATAATTCACCCTGCCTACAAGGTATACAGGGATAAAGATGGAGCAGTGGTTAAGGGAATAGCCAACCAATGGCTGGCACAGCTTGAGATCCACTCCAAGGGAGAGAGCCGACTCCTGACACCATTAATGATAGTCAGCTATGCTTGCAGACAGGAACCTACCATAACTATCCTCTGAGAGGCCCCACCCCAGCAGCAGATCAAAATATGTGCTGAGACACAGAGCCAAACTTTAGGTGGAACTCAGGGAATCTTGTACAAGAGTAGAGGAAAGAATAGCTCCAGAGGGGACAAGAACTCCATAAGAAGACCAACAGAGTCAACTAACTTAGGCCCCTGAGGGCTTATGGAGACTTAAACACCAAAAAGCATGAATGGGCTGGACCTAGGCCACCTACACATATGTATCTGACAGGCAGCTTGGTCTTCATGTAGATCACCTAGCAAGTGGGGTGGGGACTACATCTGGCATGGACTCTGTTGCCTGCTTGTGGATCACTATATCCTAACTAAGCTGCTTTGTCTGGCCTCAGTGGAAAGGAGGCTCTTAGTCCTCAAAGCACTTGATGAGTCAGGGTGGGTTGAGGGTGGGGAGGGGGAAGAATGTGGGAAGGAGGGACAGGGCTGTGATTGGGGTGGATAAGGAATAAATAAATAAACAAACAAACAAAATAAACTTTAATTTTATTAATTACACTCTAAATGAAATTAAAATGATTTCTTAATGTTTAAATATATTAATCTTATTTTATATAATATTAGAAATATGAATTTGCAGGAATTTTCATAAAAGCAAGTATTTTATTGTATGTTACATGGGTTAATATATGACATGCTTACAGAAATTATTATAAATGGTTTGGATATTAGTTGTCCTTATAATAAATCAGAATCTTGATTCCTTTTCTGTTATTTCTTACTTCAGCATAATAAAAAAACCTAAAATACACCACAAGATATAACAGCAATATTTTTCTGTATTAGTGTTTTTTGTTAGCCACAGAAAGCCAGACACCTGACTATTATTGGGATGAGATTCATACATTTCCACACTGTCTTAGACCATGGTTCTAGATTAATAACAGGTAAATTTTCATTAAAAATTCCATCTTTGACACTTATAAGCATGGTTTACTCCTATTTTTAAAAAGAGGTATTATAATTTGAATTTGATTTAGTTTTGCTTTCAAATCCTTAGTTTAGAACTTTCTTTTGCCACTTTCCCAGTTGCCTGAGTGAGCAAACTCTTCTAATTAAAACAGAACTCTGGGGAATAAATCTCTGATGACCAACATCAAGGAAGCTATATATTCTTTATTCTTATTTCTTTCAAAACTGGGCTGTGGAAATTTTGTATGTAACTTGCTGCAGAGTTGAAGAGGAACTCAAGAGCCAGCTAGAAAGGGAAAGAGGTATACACATATTAAGTGAGGTCTATTTCATAGAAAACATAGTGCTTTCTCAAAAAAACCTGTGACATATTACATTAAAAGTATTTAAATTGTAATTAAATAGTTAGAAAATAACAGACTTCAATCCAAATACATTCGAGAAACAATGTATTCTAAACTATTAATAGCTGTAAAACTGAGTTTGTGCTCACTGTATGCCAGGAATCTCCAAACAGTTTCACCTATAAAATGTTTTAGTCTTCACAGCGAACCACCACTTTTTAGTACCAAGTTGCATAAAACTGGGAATATTAAGGCCAGGGTTTCTGATACCAGAGCCTTATATTAACCTGCACACTTAACTATTTCTCTGTGACTATCACTACAGCTTTTGGTATTAGAGGTTCTTAGCAATATATAAGCAAAATTAAAAACAGTAGCCACAATTTTCTAAATTTGTAGATATGCCCATGTCTCTCACACACACAGTTTTATCACTTACTGCTTTAGAACTGGAAACCTCACTCTACAACAAAATCTCAATTTACTGAAGCTCACGTGTTTCTTAAGAGATGATACCTAAATAAATTGTGGGTTTTATGTGGTATTTGTGTAATAGTTCATGAATAAGTTTTATCAGAAAAGAGGTAAAATAAGAATAGTTTAACAATCATATATTTAGGAAAGACAGTACATCAATTATGCTGAAAAGATCTAATTTTTATAAGAAACTTACATTGTAGTGTTTGATGTATTTTGTCTTATATTTTAGCAAAAATTCATCACTGCATTTAGAATGTATCCAATATATATATATATATATCTCCATGGAATGAATGGTTCCTCTCATGGTATACTTGTTCTATTTTCTATACCTCAAAAATGTCATGTTGCCTTATAAAAGGAAATTTCAAACACAGTTGTGAAGAATTTAGAAATGAGATTATTGTGGCCCTAGCATCATCACAAGTGCCCTTATAAGAGGTAATAGGATGGACAGATACAAAATATGAACAACTAAAAATCAGAGACCAGAGTGGTTAGAAAGAGAGTAAGCTAAGCAGCTAGCATAGGAAATGGAAGACATCACAGACCAAGCAACATAAAGTGTCTTTAGAAGCTGATTTCTCATTTAGATCCTCAAAAAGGAAATGGCAGTATGCACACTTTGGAGCACTGAGGATCATTCTGTAGTCAGAGCCTCTGGAAAAATGGAGTTTTTTGTCTGAAGCCTTTAAATCTAAGATATGTTGTAGCATAAGTAAGAAATTAGATATTGAGATGCAGAAGTCTGAATAAAATGATTTTGCACAGCAAAATCTTGCCAGCATCTCCATAGTGTATCCAATATACCAATTCTTACAACATATAACTGAATCAATAATTATATCTCCTGTATCCTCATGTCTGTCTTTGTGCTTTTCCGTGTTTCTGGGAATTAAATTTAGAACCTTGGGACTCTTAGGTGAACACTTTACCACTGAGCTATACCTGTAACCCTTATCTTTGCAGTTTGATTTTGAGACGTCTCCACATTTTAATAAATTGGGAATAATGTAAATACTTGAATTAAAATATCTCTTAGTTTCAATTTTTATTTGTTGCTAGTGAGATAAGGTGAGTGTAATATTGATATGTTCATAGATACTGATTCTTTGTATTCCAATGCTTATTTTCAATTCCTTTCTCCTGCAGCTGTACATTTTCATTTTCTTTTTCATGGGATATGGAACACAGTAGACCAAGATTTTAAACAGAATGATTTTCATGCCACACAAAATTCTGTAGTTTAATTTAATCCTGTAGATAGAAAGTGTATTTGGCTTGCAAATTATCTCCTTCACGTGCCTCCTCTTTCTTTTCCACCCTCCTGTGGCTCTGATTATAAAATGAGAAATTTTACACATGTCTCAGAGTTTATTCTGCTTGGATTCAAAAGGGATCCTGGGATACAAATGTTGCTATTTCTAATTTTTTTAGTTTTGTATTTCATAGCAGTGGTGGGGAATTTTAGCATGATTATAATTATCAGGATGGATGCACACCTCCACACCCCTATGTATAGCTTCCTCCAGAGCCTTTCCTTTTTGGACATCTGCTATTCTTCCACAATTACTCCTAGAGCCCTGATAAACTGCTTGAAACAGGACCACACAATATCCTTTGGTGGGTGTGCCACACAATTCTTCTTTTTGTCTCTTTTTGGCACCACAGAAGCTTTTCTTTTGGCTGCCATGGCCTACGACCGCTTCGTCGCCATCTGTGACCCTCTCCTGTACTCTGTGAGTATGTCTGACTGGGTCTGCAGATTGTTAGTATCAGGGTCCTACTCGTGGGGTGCAGTGAACGCTGTGACTCAAACCACAATGACCTTCACTTTGTCTTTTTGTGGGTCCAATGTGATCAATGACTTCTTCTGTGACGTCCTACCACTCTTATCCCTCTCTTGTTCAGACACCTTTACAAACCAGCTGGTTCTCCTTGGTTTATGTGGTTCCATTATTGTTAGTACTTTTTTGACTGTTTTTGTCTCATACATCTACATCATCTCAACAATCCTGAAGATCCACACACCACAGGGACGCCAGAAAGCCTTCTCCACTTGTGCCTCCCACCTGATTGGTGTGTGCTTGTTTTTCGGTACTGTTTTCTTTATGTATGCACAGCCCAGCGCTGTCTCCTCCATGGAGCAGGGCAAAGTGGTGTCTATCTTTTACACTATTGTCATCCCCATGTTGAACCCCCTCATATACAGCCTGAGGAACAAAGATGTCAAGGAAGCACTGAAGAGAAGCAAGCAGAGATTCTCCTCCTGATGGTGTGGATGTGGGTCTCACACACTAGCAGGGTGCACTCTGCTAAACATTTCCTTAGAGGCCTTTCTAATGCTGTCCTCACTCTGGATAAGCTCTTACCTGTCTGTAGCCATGTAGACCAGCTTGCTTTTCCTCAGGTGCCATATAATGGGGAACAGAAGGGTGATGACTCTCTTATTAACTATTTTGATATTTTACTTCAATTCGAGCTACTCCCACGGTTCATGCTGTAGCAATAGTTTCTTTTTTTGAAGTCTTTGTATGTCTATGTGTAAGTCTATGTATAAAATTATATTTTATTTTTATATATTTAACAATAAATGAAATCAAGGTTGATGAGAAATAAAATATAAACTGGAAGAATGGGTAATTGGATTGGTATGTAAAAACATTTTGCCTGATATATAGGAACCTGATCAAACTTCATCATCAAAATGATTACAATCAGAAAATATCTTGAATGCAACTCATGAAATCATAAAACACATCCTTCCCAAAGGTGAAAAATCCAAAATGCTTCAATATAAAATATTTAGCAGTATAAAAATTAGTTATTTGTTTTTTATAACAAAATTAATCATAAATTAGACAAATTTAATTGATAAATAATTTTAAACAATTTTATGGAGTATAATTAACATGCTGTCAATTCATTCAATTGAAGTATTAAAATTTGTTGTTAAAACACATGTGCATACTTGTGTACTCATCCCATAGTCAAGATAACAAACATGTGCACTCTGCTAAACATTTCCTTAGAGGCCTTTCTAATGCTGTCCTCACTCTAGATAAGCTCTTACCTGCCTGTAGCCATGTAGACCAGCTTGCTTTTCCTCAGGTGCCATATAATGGGGCACAGAAGGGTGATGACTCTCTTATTAACTATTTTGATATATATCTAGCTTGTATCATTATCAATAATTGTTATAATTCATTCTTGAGTAACACTTCATGATATTAATATATTATCTGAGTCTACTACAATTTGCATATCCACTTGTGTTTATTTGAGCTGTTTTCAATTGAGGGTTATTACAAACACAGTTGTTAGGGTATCTTCATATATGTATATATATATATATATATATAGGCATAATCTTTAATTTATCTGAAATAAATAATTGGAGAGTTAGTCTATATCTTTATGTTTTGAAACTGTTGCAATTTTCCGTTCTTTAACAGTCCACGTTTTCAGTGTGTGTTTCATATCCTCTGCATTTTCATTAACATATCGTATTCTCTCTCTTTTTTTATGTAAAGTTTTTATTGAATTTGTAATGGTGTCTCTTTTTTATTTAAGTTGCATTTGCTAAATTGCAAATGATTCTCAAAATATTTTCACGTTCTTACTTTCTATCTGCATGTTTTTTTTTTCATGATGTATCTATTTAAATCTTATGCACTTACCCACACTGGGAAGTTATTTTTTATTATTGAGATTTGAAATACATTGTGTATTTCAAACAGATATCCTTTATAAAATACAATATAAAATAAAATATTTTCTCAGGGTATACCTTGTCATTTCATTATTTTAACAACATCCTTTAAAAACTAGAAGTTTATTTAAATGCAATGTATTAATTTGTTCACGTATTGATTGTTCTTTCATTGTCTTATATAAAAGACCTTTTCTGCTGATATGGTGATACATTCCTACAATCTGAGCACTCAGAAAGCTGAGGTAGGAGGGCTATGAATTTAAGGGCAGGCTAGTCAACATATAGTCAGACATTTTCTCAAAAAATGAGATTTAATTTAAAAAAGATCTTTGCTTAATTCAAAATCACAAAACCTTTCTGCTATTTTTCCACATATTTGTAGTTTCATGTTCCAAGATAATTTTTACTTAATTTTATGTTTTAATTTAAAATTAATTTAATTTTATGAACCTAGCTCAAAATTCCACTTTTTATGTGACTTCAAATATTTCAGAACTATTTGTGGAAATGTGAATTGTTTTTTTTCTATTGAATTATTTGAACTATGGACTATGAGAGTTATTTCTATATGAATGAAGATTTTTCCCAGTTTTTTTCTGTATTTTATTAATGTATTTGTCTTTCTTTACACCAATAATACACATTGTAGTTTTGATTATAGGAGACTTCTGTTAAATAAAACAACAGGTAACAGCAGCTTTCATCCCAGAAAGGAAGCTGACACATAATTCATAATTCCCATTAGCGATGAGGGTTATTAGAATGAAAGGGCTTCCAGGCCATGATGTGGCTTCAGGGCGTGAGAGAGAGCATTAGGAAGAAACAATACAATATCCGGAGATCGAAACATGGTGGTGCCTTAAAGAGAAAGAGAGGCTTCCCTTTAAAGTGTGGAGAGGAGCTTCCCAGTAATGGGAACTAGAGGGAGAGATAAAGCAACCTGGCAGGGAGGCGGGGAGGAGCTTCTTTAGAGAGTTGTTTCGGTGAGCAAAATCTCAGAGCAGTCTCCAAACCAAATCCAAAGAACAAATAAGAAATAGGGCTTTTTTGTTTTGTGTTTCAAGACTCACAGAGATTCGTCTGCCTCTGCTTCCCAAATGCTGGGATTATCACACACGAAAACTACAGACAGCTGTGAACTGCCATGTGGGTGCTGGGATTTGAACCTGGGACTTTTGGAAGAGCAGGCAGTGCTCTTATCTGCTGAGCCCTAAGTGTGACATTTAAAGACCTTTTACAGATTGTGTGAAATCGTACATCATGTGATATAGGTCAACACAGCAAACCCAGGAGGACTTGGGTGTCATAATTGAGAGTTGTTGAATCCCAGCACAGACTGCTTCTGAATGCTGCGTCCCAGAAAAAGCAGCTTTTCAGTAGTCTGTACAGTTGTTTTGCTCATGGGGGGCATTTGATAAGAACCTTCGCAGCTCTACTGGAGCTTGTCTTCTCTCAGGATTTCATCAGCATGGGTTGTTGGCTGTAATTAATGAACTGCAGATTCCAAAATTTTCACATAGAGGTTTCTTGAGTTCTCTGGTGACCAAAAATTATTCCATTTTTGGAATAATCATATGATTAATGTCTCAGTAACACTTTATCTTCTTAAATTTCCCAACAATCAAGGAGTACTAAGTTCCCTTGTCAACTTTTCATATTCGGCCTCCTGGATAAAATTTGCCTGGTTGTTGTCTTTATGACTCTTTCTTCTAAAAGTCCCAAATCACCAAGGCAGTACTTTACAGAGCAAATTTCTTGTCTTGGTTTATGCATGAAGCTGCCTGGTTGTTCTGCCATGCATGACTCCTACCATGGTGGTCACTGTTGTGGTTCCTGGGAATCATAGCTGAGTTTGTTTCTTCCCTCCTTTGGAAGCTTGCATGGTGCCTTCTGGTGCCATGAAAGATGTCCTCAGAGAGGGGACATTTAGTTCAGTTTCAGCAATAGATTCAATGTTTTGGGAGTCTTTTGGACAACTCTGAAGAAAGAAGGGTTTCTCATGACTGGTGCAGGGTTTTTGTTAGGTGGTCTTTTGCTCTTTGAGGGAGGTTTGTCAGCCCAGATAAGAAAATTTCAATTAAACTATACATGTATACTTATAAACAGACTTACATTTATTATAGTTTTTAAAGGTTAGTAGTTGATAATATGATTACTTGTGACTTTTTCAGATATACTTACTGTTATTTTCCCCTCCTTCTTTCTTCCTGTATTTATCTCTCTCCTTCTCCCTTTCCCATCTTCTTGATCAGATCACTTGTACCATGCTCCTCCACTCCCTCCCTTTGTGCTGGCCCCTGCTTACCTTCTTTGTATATGCAGTTACTACAGAATATGTACTCACGTCTCCCAAAGTTTGGAGCTAGGAGCCTCTGATAAGAGAGAGAAAATTGGCATTTGTTTTTCTGGTTCTTGGTTACCCTACTCCATATGGTCTTTTCCTAGTTTCATCTGTTTATCTGCAAGTTCATGATTTCATTTTTCTTTACAGCTGAACACTATTCCATAGTGTCTATGTTACAATTTCCATTATCTGTTCATCAGGTGAAGAACATTTAGGTGTTGAGGGAAAGATTTTGAATGATCTCTCATGATGTTTTGAAGAAGCTGAATTGGAAGTTTTCCTTACTTCTTTCTCAGAATTTTTATATACAGTTTACTGGGAAGGAGATGGACAGAGGTTTTGGCTTTGAAGTGGCAAGGCATGGATGTTAAGAGACATGCTGTTGGTAGGAAGGATCAGAGAAATAAAGTTGCTTTTGGAAGTTGTGATGAGTTCACTTGAAGAGAAAAAAAGCAGAGTCTGGAGATAGGTTAGGGGTTGAGGCTTCAGGCTATGTGTGGCTGTTAGTAGGGAGAGGTGGGCTTAGAGACCTTTGGCCAGGGGGACAGAGAAAGAGATTGGAAAGAGGGAAGGGGGTTGTTGACCAATCAACCCTGACCAAAAGGGAATTCAAAGTGTCTTGGATATTTCCCAGGACTATTTTCAGTATTAGAAGGAACAACTCTGCTAGCCATGAGCCCTGGGGCAAGAGGAAGATCCAGTACCAGAACCTAAAGTATACATAGTGATCCCCTCTAGAATATCTAGACACAGCCACAGAATCAGGGACCCTTGTATTGGTCTGAATGTCGGCCAATTAGGCCAACCATTTTGCAGCTCTGAACAGGCTGGTTCTAGGAGAGAGGCAGGAGGAAGGGCTCAGTTGCCCTGAAAGCATCATATTGAAGGGATGACCTTAAACATGCATGCTCAGACAGAAATCAGAGGTGGGGTGGGCTGCACAGCCATATCCACTGGAAGGGGTGAGAGTCATAAAGTCAACATAGCTGCTTGACACAGTTCCAACAAAGCTGAGTGGATTGCTACAATCACTGTCCTTCTATCTCTAACTTTTGTGGTTTCGTCTTTGTGTGTTGCATTATTGGGAGCTTTCTGGATTTAATTCAGTTTATGTCTTTTTCTGGGAAAATTTATGTCTGAGTCTTTTTAGGAAAATCCTAAAATTAACTTTATCTGGCCACTATTTGAAAGTCTTCCTTATGCCCTGGAGATCATTGAGCACAGTTACGTACATAGCTAGATAAGGCCATTACTCCAGGAATCTTCTTGGGGTATCTGTCTCTGAGCTACCACAAACAGTATATTGGTGCAGGGGAAACAGAGACAAACTGTGACTGGCCAGGAGAGTAGGTTACAGATTCAAGGTCTCTTTTTATTATAGGCTTAAAGGGCTCTAAATGTGTAGTGTAAAGATAAGGGGTTGCCGGGCATGGTGGCACACACCTTTAATCCCCGCACTTGGGAGGCAGAGGCAGGTGGATCTTTCCAAGTTCAAGGCCAGCCTGGTCTACAGAGTGAGTCCAGGACATCCAGAGCTACACAGAGAAACCTTGTCTCAAAAAACAAAACAAACAAATAAGCAAAAAGATAAGGGGCTGTACAGGCCACAATCCTGAAGGAATAAAACTCAATAACTAAGATAAACTAAAATAAACATTTCCTACTTTATAACATAGATAATGAAACAGTAAAGACCAGTTCATATATTGTCTGTTTGTCTGGAATGCTTTCAAACAGCAAGCATTATCATATATGAAATGTCTTTACTTTGGAGAAGGGATTCTTTAGATCCCTTAAATTGGTGTTATAGGATCTGTCAAACACGAACTCAGTACCACTTGGGTGATCACTAGTCTATCTTTGTTCTGTGAAACTTATGTAAATAAAGAAGCACCTGCCTGCTAGTCAATCAGGGCCACAGAAATGGCCTCACTGCCAGAGAATCAGCTCTGACATTGCCCTGGCCATTGTGCCTGGCTCACTACCTTCCTTCGAAGATTCCTTGTCTCCTCGGCTGGCCACCCTGTCAGCAAAGATCATCTGACTGCTCTCTGTGCTGGGGAAGGCCCTTGGCAGGTGGGACTGAAAACATTTATAAGGTCCCATTTATTGATTATTGGTCCTAGAACCTAAGCTATTCTGTTCAGGAAGGTGTCACCTGTGCCAATGAGTTTGAGGCTTTTCCCCACTTTCTCTTCTATTAGATTTACTGTGTCGGGCTTTATGTTTAGGTCTTTGATCCACTTGGACTTAAGTTTTGTGCAAGGTGATAAGTATGGGTCTAATTTGCATTCTTTTACATGTTGACATTCACTTAGATCAACACCATTTGTTGATGATGATGCTGTCTTTTTTCCATTGTACGATTTTGGCTTCTTTGTAAAAAATTAAGTGACCATAGGTGTGCAGGTTTATTTCTGGGTCTTTGATTCGACTATGTTGATCAACTGCTCTGTTTCTATACTGGCACCATGCTGTTTTTATTACTGTTTCTCTGTAGTACAGCTTGAAATCAGGGATGGAAATACCTCCAGATGTTTTTGTTTGTTTGTTTGGTTTGGTTTTGTACAGGATGGATTTAGCTATTCTGGGTGTTTTGGTTTTTTCCATATGATGTTGAGAATTGTTCTTTCAAGGTCTGTAAAGAATTGTGTTGATAGGAATTGAATTAAATATGTATATTGCTTTTGGTAGGATGGCCATTTTTATTATGTTAATCCTACCTATCCATGAGCATGGGAGATCTTTCCATCTTCTGATGCCCTCTTCAATTTCTTTCTTCAAGGACTTGAAGTTCTTGTCATACAGGTCTTTCACTTGAGTGGTTAGAGTTACCCCAGGTATTTTAAATTGTTTGTGGCTATTGTGAAGGGTGTTCTTTCAAGATCTTCACCAATCCCACATCTGACAGAGAGCTAATATCCAAAATATATAAAATCTTAAGAAATTAAACACCAAGAAACCAAATAATCCAATCAAAAAATGGGGTACAAAGCTAAACTGAGAATTCACAAAAGAGGAATCTCTAATGGCTGAAAGACACTTGAAGAAATGCTCAATATCTTTAATCATCAGGGAAATGCAACTCAAGACGACTCTGAGATCCCATCTCATGCCTGTTAGAATGGCTAAGATCAAAAACTCAAATGACAGCACATGCTGGCAAGGGTGTGGAGAAAACACTCCTCCATTGCTGGTGGGAGTGCAAGCTTATACAACCACTATGGAAATCAGTCTGGCAATATCTTAGAAAATTTGGAATATCTCTACCTGAAGACCTAGCCGTATCACCCCGGGCATATATCCAAAAGATTCCTCACCAAATCACAAGGACATAGGCTCAACTATGTTCATAGCAGCTTTATTTACAATAGCTAGAAATTGGAAACAACCCAAATGTCCCTCAACTGAAGAGTTGATAAAAAGACTATGGTACATCTACACAATTGAATACTATTCAGCATTCAGAAACAAGGAAATCATGCAATTTGCAACCAAATGGATGGAACTAGAAAAGGTCATCATGAATGAGCTAACTCAGACTCAGAAAGATACACATGGCATCTACTCACTTATAACTGGATTTTAGCCATATAGTACAGGATAACCATCCTACAATCAATAGACCCAAAAGAACAAGAACATGGACTTTGTTACCTGTTAATGGGACATTCCACCTTAGTGGAGCTGACATTAAGGCTCCCAGTGTGAGAATAAGCTCTTAGCCCCCATGACTGATGAACTGAGACTGGGGGGGCTGATATGTGGGGGCACCCCACACCAAAGGAGTAGAATAAGTGGGAGAAGGGGAAAGGGTGGGGGTGGGACCTGGAGGGATGGAGGGAGAGGGCTCTGATGGAGATGTAACTTGAAATAACAAATAAATGTTAAAAAAAACATTTATAAGTGGTTTTATGAAATAAAAATTTGGAGAGAGAAAGAAAAGAAAGTGGGGACAATTAGTGAAAGAAAATGGGTTAGCAGACATCTATGGGCCAAAAGTCCAGTAAAGAGAAAAAGAGTAAGCAGTGTGGGCTGGAGAATTATTCCTAGAAAGAAAGAAAACCAAAGCTAACTGATAATTTCCCTTAGCTTGAGGTTTGAGTGAGAGGGTCTCAAGACCCTGATTGTGAGAAAGAGCGTTAGATAGAAACAATACACTATATGCAGAACTAAACATGAGGGACCTTAAAGGGAATGGAGACTTTCATTTAAAAATAATCTCCATGAGAGGAATGACAGAGAGGGAGGTTTCAGACAAAAATTCCTAGAAAATGAAAAAAAAAAATCTGACTTTTTGAAGACTTTTTTGATGGCAGGGAGTTTTATATCACATGATTTAGTTCAACACTGCATTTCTTCATACAAGTTGAATTAGCTCTGTAGGCCTGTGGCACAGCACAACCAACACACAATAATGAATTATATATTTGGAAATTGGTAAATGTGCATTTTATCATTGTGCCACTGGCCCAACATGTGAATGTGCATTTTAAAGGTATTTGCCCCATAAATAAAAATAATACTATCTGTGCAAGGTATGTATTTTTTAAATCTCTTTTTAATGTTTGAGTGATTTTGACAGAAATTTAAGTATTTTGTGGAATATCAGGGCTGAAAGTGGCACCCTTAATTTATTCATAACCTTGGACATATTTCAATAAATTTCAAATGAGTGTGATGCTGGTTGTGGGTTTTCCATTTCAGTATTTTATATTGTGACACTTCCCTTCTATGCTGCTTCTATACTTTCCTTCTAAACTGCAGTTTTCTTCAAAGTTGTCAAATTTTGTCAAGTACTTTTCTAAATTGATTTGTAATGATCAGGTGTTTTTTCTTCAGTTTTCTAATTTGGTATATTATATTGATTGGCTTTCATGGCTTGTGCTATGCTTTTATTAAATATATAAATTTAAACTGGTCATGAGCAGGTAATTTTAAACTGAGCTATAAAAATCAAATTTCTTTTATTTCATTTAGAGTATTTTCATTAATATTGATTGGAAGTATTTCTCTGTAGTTACTTCTCTTTATCTGGTTGTGGCTTGGATATAATGACTAATCTCTTCAGCTCTTCAATAGAGACTGAGAAAGATGTTTATTCTTGAATTATTTGGTAGAATTCTCTGATGAATAACTATCCCCTTTCATTGTTTAAAAAAAAAAGAAGAGCATTTTCAATAAAATTCTTCTCTATGTAAAACTAAACTCTCAATACCTGATTTTCATGTTACTTGAAAATTTTCACCAACAGTAAAATAGAATTTCCTAATGTAAACATTAATGGTTCTTCCTTTTTATACAACAAGGCATGTTTTATTCTAACTTTACAAAGAATACAATATTCTTTAGCTTCCCTTTTCCTTCTTCCTTGGAGTATTCCACCTACAATGTATTGAAATCATTAATTTTCTCAGTTCCACAGTGACATTCCCAAGAGATCCTCATTGCATCAGATGTCTGCCTGTAGGTGCTACTCACAAGACAACTATGATTGGTGTTTGGTAGGTGCCCAGAGGACAGAACTTTAAGATGAGCTCCAGGAGATATTGGCCAACTTGTTAGCTTAACGAGTCCCATGACTACTCTTCAAATAGTTGATTTACAAAATATTTCACAATATTCTAAGACCTTACCTCATTACTTCAGGCAGTAATTCTTAAAATTTTTCTTGTTTTTATAACACTACCCTATGTACTATTATTCTGTAATTTCAGGATATTCCTACATGTCTCATAGAAAATAAAGTATGTTAGTGATGTGCACTAGGTATTATTTAGAAATTTCAGATCTAATTTTCCTTTTTAAATTTTCCACTAAAAAAGGAAATTAAACACAGGGGCCCAGGTGATAGGGTGATGTTATGCATTCTAAATATTAATTAACCTGCTCCCAGAGACCTGCTTGCTGTACACCAAGTGAAGCTGTGTTACTTTTCTTGTTAACCATTGTCTCTGATTGGTTAAATAAATGCTGAGGCCTGAGATTGGGTGTCAATCATTGCTCATTGATATCTCTTAATATTAATGGATTCAATTCCCCAACAAAGAGACACAGACTAACAGAATGGAGGTGGAAACAGGATCTATCCTTTGTTGCATATTAAAAAAAAAAACCAAAAAAACAAAAGCAAAAGCAAAAAGCTTCACCACAATGTCAAAGATAGACATTACCTTAGAGTACAGGTTGAAAAAAAATTTTTCCAAGAAAATGACCCTTTCTGTAGCCATTCTAATGTCTAACAAAATAGACTTCAAAACAAAAATAATCTAAAGAGACTAGAAAGGACACTTCATACTCATTAAAGGGAAAATTCCACTAACATAACATTTCAATACTTAACATCTATGCCACAAATGTAAGGGCACCCATGTTTATAAAAGAACCATTACTAAAGCTTAATCACACAGTAACCCTCACATATTGGTAGTGGGAGACTTCAATATCCCACTCTCACCAACAGACAGGTCATATAACCATAAACTAAATGAAGAAATGATTGAGGTAACAGATGTTATAAACCAAAATGGACCTAAATAGATAGCTACAGAACATTTCACCCAAACAGAAAAGAATGTACATTTTCCTCAGCACCTCATAGAATTTTCCCATGAGAGTGAAGCCATGACCAACACTGCCTGGATGCCCAGGAACCTGTAGCTAAATGGCTCAGAGATAGAAGCAAATAATACTGGCTAAAAAAGCCAATGAAATGATTCCTAATGATATTATACTATACTCATAGGATGGTGCCTAGCCCAATTGCCATCAGACAGGTTTATCCAGCAACTGATAGGAGTAGATGCAGAGACACACAGCCAAATGTTAGGGAACCCTGAAGAAGAGGAGGGAGGAAGAAATGTAGAGCAGAAGGGTTGAGGACACCAGAATTCAGTCCACAGAATCAACTAAGCAGGAGTCATGTAGGCTCATAAACACTGAATTGGCAATCATGGTTCCTGTGGGGAGTCTGTGCTGTCCTCTGCACATACGTTATGTTGTATTGATTGATGTTTTTATGTGACTCCTAACAGTCTCTGACTCTTTTGTTTCCTTCTGGGACCCCTTTCTCTTTAAGTTGTTTCATCCAGCCTTGATATGAGGGGAAGTGCCTAGTCTTATTGTAACTTGTTATGCCATGTTTGATTGCTATCTCTGAGAGATCTGCTTTTTTCTGAAGGAAAACAGAAGAGGAGGGGATTTTGGGGAGAGGAGAAAAGGAGGGAACTTGGAGAAATGGAAGGAGGGGAAACTGCCAACAGAATATGTTGTATAAGAGAAGAATAAATACAAGAGGGGAAAGTAGATGAATGTGATCAAATTAGGGAAGATTGGATCAAGGCAGGATTGAAACTCAGCAGGGCAGACATCAAATACTATAGGTCTATCTCAGACACATGGGGTTTCATACTTAAAGGGTTTAGATAGCTCTTCTCCTGCAACGTTTTATACATCTGTCCCTTTGATACTTCCACACCCTATATGCAGCTCTCATAACTTGGGTATATCAATATCCTGTTGCCTCAAAATACAACCCAGCTTAATCTTCACAGTTTCATACAATGAACTCTCAGAATCTCCTCACTGCCAAACATATAGGGTTTCAACTGCAATAAACTGAAACCACAGCAGATTAATGACTTTTAATTTTGTATCTTTCTTGTTTCCAGAACCAGTATAACATAGGTGATCCTGCCAAATGTTGATGAACCCTGCCATGCTTGGACTATTCTTACATCAGGTTCTGTATAAAGTTGCTTGCTGGGACTAGTAGAATTCAATTTGTGTACCCTTTCCATAAATTAAAGGCTTAGTTGAATGGAGTCTTACATTAGGCACCTTCTTGGGCTTCCAACACAGAGCAAGGGATTTCATTTTAATGGTGCTAAACTCCTTGAAAATTCCTGCCTCTCTTCCACCACATGATTGCCTTCTGAAACTACCTAGTGCTGCATTTCTCTACAAAACACAGACTTTTCAGTTCTTTCTGTACTATTTGTATCTTTTTCACTGTAGACCTGAATGAGTCACCAGTAATAAGCATCCAACAGAACCAATATTTTGTCTAAGAAACCAGGCCATTACTTTTTAATTCTTTCTTATTCAATTTCTCAGGGTATATGGAGAACAAGGAAGATTAGGAACCAAAGTATCACACAAATGACCTCTAGCTAAATTTCTAATGGAATCTATTTCCTACTATAATTCTATGAGCTCAAACACCATGGTTACTTTGTGTCTGTTTAATGTATTATATAATTGATGTAGCAATACTATATAAAAATACATATGTATTTCTATTATTTGAATATTTATTCAAACATTAATTTTCCTTAAAGAGAAGCAAGAGTGTATGTACTGTGATTATGGGTTTTTAGGCAAGGACATATATCTGCAGACTGGGCAACAAATTTTTGGGGTCTACGTTGGCTGTCTTTATGTGATGATCAAGGTCAGGGTGCCAGCCTTACACACAACAGACATTTCCCAGTGAGCCATCTCACTGATGTGCAATAAGATTAGTTGAGATATTACATTAATAAACTATTGTCATCTTTTCAGATTGTAAACATATCATCTAAGTGTGGAAAATAAAGCGATTTGAATAATAAATCTTATTTGTAAATGAAAATGGCATATTGTGTTAGTTTATTCTTAGAAGTAAGCACTTGTCAATAGCACTTTCTCAGAACCACAAATAAATGCCAGAGAATCGTTTCAGTAAGTAAAGCTGTTTGTTGCTAACCCTGATGACATGAGTTCAATCTGTGGGAGACCCATATTAGTCCTACAGATTTTTCTCTTATATCTACACAAGGGGTGTGGCAAATGCACACTCACACCCCAGCACATACATCAATAAATTTTAAACCCAGATAAGGGACAATGAGGTCACATGAACCAAATGACTCCCTGGCTGTCGTGTCTAGAACTCACAGAGGAATGTAGATAATAGACAACAAAAAGTTGTCCTCTCAGGGTTATCTACACATCATGACACAGGTGTATACACACAAACACAGTTCAAGCATTTTAAAACAGATTAACATTTAATTTGTTAATGAAATCAACAAAGCAAAGAAAATAAATTATTGAGAACATATGAAAAGATTTGGCAGTTTAAATTATTATTGTAGAATTTCAAGAAGTATTACTGCTCATCAAAACAATGATGGTTCCTTCTTAAATATTATTTTATCCTTTCATTCTCTGATTCAAAGATAAGACATTTTTAATAACACAATAGGTGCTTAGTGGTGCAGCCCTGTAATCCTAGCACCTGAGAGACCCTGACAGGGTCTGAGTTTGAGGCTAGCTTGGTCCACAGGGTGAGTTCCTTTTTAAAAACATTTTTTTTAATTTTGTGAACTTCACATCATGCACCCTGTGGCCCTCTCACTCCCACCTCCCCTCACGCCTGCCCTCTACTCTTTTGTAGGGAGTTAGAATAATTAAATTAGATTTAAAAAATATATAGGGGTATCTGATACAGTCTCTTAATTCAGGGCATGAAGATCAACTTGGCTGTGAGCGATTTAGCTTATCAGCTTGTGGAAAAACAAGGTTGAAGTCAGGTGAAAACAGGAAACAAACAGGAGACTTAATAGACTGAAATAACAAGGTTGAAGTCCGGAAAAACAGGAAAGACTTAATGGACTGAAAAACAAGGTTGAAGTCAGGAAAACAGGAAAGACTTAATGGACTTAAAGAAACAAAGTATCTGGTCTGACATTGTTTTCAGCTGTTAAGTGGGCGGAGCCCAAATTAAGCTGAAACAGAGTTCCTCCTATTTAATGACAGTGCATGGAGCCCCAGAAAGAAGAAGAGATCCCTGATGCTAGAGAGCTCCCAGAGTCCTACTGAAAAAAGTGCTGGCCATCAATTGATGGCCAGATCTCCCTGAGGCAGAAAGAAGCTGGTGAGCAAAGAAAGCCTGAGCAAGACAGCAAAAGGCCAAGGACTAAACCCTGTGGCTCAGCTTTTGCCTAGAGGGGTTTGATCTGTCTGAACAGTGGCCTAAAGGAAACTGTGCCTGGCTTTAAGGACTCTGAGGTAGAGTGGCAGAGTTGCTGATGTGAAGGGGCTGGGGTCTCCCACAGAGAAGAAAGCATGAAGCCTTATTTAAGGTGAGACTACAATAACCACTTACCCTGACGAACCTGCATCTGAGAGATCCAGAAAAAGGACTGCTAAGTGTGTTAAAGAATCTACAACAAAGACTGTGTTCCTGACAACTGAGGACCTGCCCCAGAGACTGTATCATTCTAAAAGGTTAGGAAAATAATTATCAATAGGTTCAGTGGATAGGTTAAAGGGATTATAGGAATGTGTAGGATTAATAGTTAAGAAATTGTTGGTATTTGTTATAGGTGAATATTGTTAGTAAATAAACAATAATAATTAAAAAGCTTGGTTATACTCTTGAAACCTCTCTCAACGTAAAAAAAAAAAAAGGTCTCATTGTGGAAGCTGTAGTGTGTCTCAGTGTGTCCCACAAAATTCCCTTTTTTCCACACTTTATTGCTTTCAAATGATCATTATAATGACTCCTTGGTCTGGTACAAGGTCTCTGACTACTGCTACTTTGTCAATACTGTAGCCTCAGAAATCCTGAGTCATAGAGATTCTATAGTTTTGGGCCTCTGGAACTGGCCTATTCATGCACTCCAAGGTCATTCATGGGCTATATTGGGGTGGGCCAACTCAAAGCCCTGGTTCTGGGCCTACAAACCCTATATCCAGGGCCAGTTCTACTGTGCTACTCAGGTAAGGTGCAGGGCTGCTCTCCCAAGTGCTTCAGGCAAAGGGCTGGACCAGCTCTCCTGCTCTCATGACCCTATCAGGGCCAACTCTCCTTCCTACTACTTATGGTGAGGGCAAAAGAGAGTGGAGGGAATATGTCCCTCTCCAAAACCACCACAAAACAGACAAAAGGCAGGACTGGCTCTCCCACAGTCACACCCTTGGGGTTGGCTCACCCACACTCCCCACATCTGGGATCAGCTATATTGTGCTGTCCAGGCAAGGTGCAGGGCCTGCTGTCATGAATGCTGCAGCATCTGAAGGGCAGGGACAGCTCTCCTGCTCTTGTGACCCCATCAGGGTCAGATCTCCTGTCCACCATTTGTGGTGAGGGCAAAAGGGAGGGGAAAGGATTTCTCCCTCACCAACACCACCACAAAGCAGACACAAGGCAGGACTGGATCTCCCACACTCATACCCTCAGGGCTGGTTTACCCGCAACTCCCACATCCAAGGCCAGTTGTACTGGGATGCTCAGGTGAGGTGGAGGCCTGCTCTCCTGAATTCTGCAGGATGTGAGGGGCAGGGACAGCTCTCCTGTTCTCATGACCCATCAGGGCCTGTCCACTACTGGTGGTAAGGTCAAAAAGGAAGGGAGAGGTGTGCATCACAGGCTAGTTCCTTGTATGGGCCCCATGCCATTGAACTGGTGTTGGTTTCCAGCTTGCTTTTTCTGGGAATGTTAGATTACTATTCATTCAGATGTTCATAGGTCAGAACACTGAATGTAGACATAGCCTCTCTCCTCTCTGCCACCTACTGATGCACATGTGACACAGCAGCCACATCTGCAAGACCTCTAGGGGCAGGCACATAGTGAGTTCTAAGATAGCAGTGACTATGTAGAGATACACTGTCTCAAAAAGATTCCAAAAATGAAGAGTATATCTCAAATTATGGAGCTTATCCTACTATAATCTTACAGGATTCTGATTGGTTTCAACAAAACCGCTTTGTTATCTTTACTTGCATTAAAAGAACTGTGTTAATAATGAAAACAAGAAGCAATTTGGAGAGTCCATTCACAGAGGGCTAGAAATCCAGTGAGTCCTTCAACAGTCATCTAACAAGGACTTCATCACCTTCATGTGACAGGAGACAGAAGGAGTAATGGAGCATCTTCATTATATATGAATTATATATATTCATATATATAGTTATTTAATTATAATGACATATTTGGGAGCTGGAGAGCTAGTAGTACTGCTTCTCTTGTGTATCCAAGTTTGGTTCCTAGCAGCCACATCAGATGGCTCAGGACTACCTGTATTTCCAGGTCAGTAAATCTAATGCATTCTTCTGACCTCCTAGATATCAGATATGCAAATGGTGAAAAGACACATCCATATGTGATTCTCTATAGTAAAAAGGGGATTCTTTATGTGTATGTTATTTTTTTAATTAAAATTGATTAATTTAGGCACATAAGTTTTGTCACCTTGTATACCAAGGGCATGCCAGGTATCAGTGGAGTCCAGAACAGAGTGCCTGGTCCCCTGTGATTGGAGTTACAGGCATCTGTGTCTCTTGGGGGTTGGGAATCAAAGCTATGCCCTGTGGATGAGCAACCAATGCTCTTAGAGGCTAAACCATCTATTCAGCCCCATGTACATGTCACTAAGGTGTGAATGGTTGATACTAAGTTCATCTTTACCTCAGCCCTGGGGCATCAGGGCTAATCAGAAACTAACTTAGACTTGGTGCTTAAAGAAGTTTCCAAACCTAAATTTCAACAAAATTAGGGAAGAGTACAAAATATTGATCAGGAGAGAAACTGATAATACAAGTTTTTACAAAATAGGTGTTCACTTGACCAAATCTATAAGAGTTTATCTCACATGTGGTAAATAGGCAGCAATGGAATCCCACAGGGGCACAGGGCAGGTGTACCCCTGCTGGAGTTTATGCCTACTGTAAGGAGAGAAAAGGAACTTGTAGGCACGAAGATTGATTTATCTGACCTTAATCCTAACCACTACCCAATTTTTTAACTTTACATTGGTAGACAACCATTGTTGAACTAGGTGGACCACAAGCCTGTGAGACATTCTAATAAATCTACTTTCTACATACACAGATTAATTCTATTATGTCAGTTTATCTAGAGAACGTTTACTAACACAGCTGTTTTTTTAGTTTATTTTTGTTTTTTACCTCCCCACTGATGAAGACGTGCTGGCTAACACAGTGTTTGTCATTTGTTTCCTGCTTTTCTCCCAGGGTTGACTCATACCTATCAGGCGATAAGTAACTGCAGTTTACCTGAACCCAGCAGGAAGTCAAAAAAACAATAATCGTGTTTTCTAAAATCCCTCTTTAATTGTTAATATTCTGGGCATCCTTCCACTTGTGTGACAGATCGATAACTCCACTGCAAGTTGAGGATTGAGTTACCCACGTTGATTCCAGAAGGAAGAAGGGGAAGGGCCTTCTGTGAGCGGAGGTCAGGCAGGGAGAGCACAGGGTCCCTGCCCACAAAGGGGAGGAGCCAGTGGCGGAGCGGCCGGAGCTGGAGTGGGCGGTCCTCCCTGGGGC
The DNA here is from genome assembly GCA_907164525.1 of Lophiomys imhausi. Lineage (NCBI taxonomy): Eukaryota > Metazoa > Chordata > Mammalia > Rodentia > Muridae > Lophiomys > Lophiomys imhausi. Next base: position 6,982 of record CAJQZJ010027323.1, on the reverse strand, counting down.
TGGGTGGGAAGGCAGACGGCTAGGCTATTGGAGGACGGACACAAGTGCTACTGAAATGCAAATCTCTGCAGATCTGGAAAATCTGGAAAAGGTCTGGCCTTGGACTGGAAGCCTGGGTCAGGAATCACTACGCTGTGTCCTTTCAGCACACAGTAACACTAAAGGAGGTGCTCATGTCACTCAAGAGTCACTGACCAATCAGAGCCTCCAGGCGGACCTGCCAGTCAGACGCGGAGGCGGGTTCTTCCGGGTACCCTGCTGCCGGTTCCTGGTAGCTGAGCCGCTTGAATGGTTCCCTGCGTTGTGCTCTGTGCTCTGAGGGGAGCTCAGACAAGACCAGGTCGACATGGTGAGCGAAGGGTCTCTGCCCACAACGGGGCATGGGAGCGGGGAGCTGAGCAGCGGGAGCTGGTGTGGTGGGTCTTCCCCGGGGCTGAGGGGCGGAAGCGGTGGGCAGATGCAGCCACCTGTGAGCTCCCGAGTGATCCTGGTCACTCCCTGGACCCGGCGGTGGCCTCCGAGTACCTCCCCTGTGGGGGCTGCTGCACCTACGCAAAGCAGTTGGACCACGGGCTTGTGTGTAGAAACATCCTTGGCAGGATTCCATGCTCGGGAGCCGTAGTTTCTCCAGTGTCTTCTGCAGGTTCTGCCCAAGATCCATTTGGAGTTAATTTTGTAGAGGTTGTAAAAGGCATCTCATGTGTTGAGTAGCACGTAATACATCAACGTTAAACTGTGATTTAGAAGAGTAGAATTCGTGATTAAAGGATTTACCAACGCTTAGGAAATGATAAGTGACACCAAGTAGAACTTACCTGAGGGAGGACTGCCTCTAAAACACCCCACAGATAAGTAATATGGTAACCAGGCCTGTGAGAGATCAGGATGCTAGGATACACATATTTGTTCACCAGGATTGTCCAGACATTTGGCTCCAAACCATAACAAAGGAGCAAACTCTGATTTACAATCAACCATTAGTCCCATCCTCATATCAAAGAACAGGCTTCTAACTAGCTGCTCAAGGGGGCATTACAGGGTCACAACTTCATAGACGTCTTACATTTCATTCCATTTTTCCCCTGTAAGTAGTATACAAGATGCTATTCTTAAGAAGTTTACTTAGCATAAGACATAACTTGTGCAAGACCTCCCAACCTTAGCTTTTAAGCTTCTTAAATACTTTAGTTAAAGGTCTGTACCACAACAGAGTTTTTAAATTACTCAATTTAGTCATATAGTGAACTGTCCATTGAAGTAACAGGGAAAGGATTTGCATGTGGAGCATGGCTTCTGCCCTCAGACCAGAATAGGAGGAACAGTTTACTGTGTACACTGCAGTGTGGAACAGGGTTAGGCAGCATAGACTAAATAGTTTTGAAATATGTAGAAAGGGGTGATGGAGATCATCCTTCAACAATACTTGGTCAGAATCTTTTTACCTCTCCACTACCACCATGCACAATGGCATGTCTCAGGGAATTCGATTTCAGGGTACAAAAGGAGTTTGTGAGATGCAGAGGTTTGTTTCAGGGTACAAAAGGAGTTTGTGAGATGCAGAGGTTTGCTAGGCATGCATGGTGTTGGGTGAGTGGATAGGGCAGGTTCCACATCTTGTGTCATAATTCATGTGGCAGGAAGCAGACACTGAATTATTCTTCAACATGGTTTTGTGTATATGCTTCAGTGTGGCTTTGAAACCACAAGGGCACATGAGAGGCTGCAAAGCTGTAACCCACGCTTCTGATCACTTCCATTTTCAAAGAAAACTCTAGACCATGGGGCCTCTCTGTTTGCAAGAGAGATCATAGTAGCTGGAGGATCAAAAATATAGCAGTTTAGGGGTCACTTTGATTTATTTCTGTAGGAGTTGTGAAGTCGTGTTTATTTATTTTCTATACACATACAATCAAAGGGAATGTTGGTCAAATTCACATTTTTACTGGCGGAGTTTCCTTAGGTCTTTGGATGAATACTTGAATATATTTTTAGGCTTATGGTTTTGGCTTTTTCTCTCCATCCCCTCATTCTTTCACAAATATTGTGTATGTTCTTGATTGTTACAGCTTTGTGGTAAGTACAAAATTCACATTGTGTCAGTGTGTGTACTATTTCTTCATAATCCTTTTGAGAATTCTGATTTTTTTGCATGTCATATCTTTGGAATCAGCTTTCCTGTTATAAATTGTTAGTAATTTTCTTTGGATTGTATTGAATTTATGCTGTAAATTAAACATAGCCAGCATTCTTTTTTTTAAATACATCATTTTAGTGATGTTGTTTACTATAATATAAAAGGGTAAAAGATATTATTCTGCATTATCATTTAACAAACTACAGTAAGTATGTAAAACTGAAACTGGTGTGAAATAAAGTACAAAGCCTTAGAAAGAGAACTTCAGTATAGAGTTTATTGACACAGAATACATTGTTATAGTCACATAAAAGCCAGCCCACTAAGTATGATTTAATTGAGAAGACAAAAAGTGAACATAAAGCATGGTCCAGAATTGAACAATGAATCTGAATGTGACACAGGATTGTGTATTACCATACAAAATAAGCTGATCGCAGTAGGTTGGGATTTTCCATAGATGTCAACTAAAATGAGTTAAAACCTTGTTCCCATGTTACAGTTGATATAAAATTGCACATAGTGTATGTATTCTGATGCATTTGGACATATTACCTACACCCACACAACCACATTACTACAAATAACACAGTAAACTGTCCTCTCTACACATTCTCATTGTATCCATGTTTATGTGTGTCTACAGTATACAGAGTTCTCATAAAATGACAGAATTGCCATGGGTCCCAAAAGTCTCCTCAGTATATTTTCCATGCACTTGAAATTAGTTTTAATAAGTATCAGAATTCTCATGCTCAGTGCAGTTATATTCATGGTGGCCTAAATTATTAAATAACTTGAATGCTCATTTTTTAGGACAACCTAGGTGCCTCAGGAGGACATTGTATTAAATGAATGATGATAATAGCAATGGTTAAAGGACTTTCCCAGTGCTGTACCCTACAAAATAACATGTAATTACAGCTTTGACAGTTTCAATCAACTCACTTCTTTCTCCCATCTGATTTTAATTTTTAATGTACTTTCATTTGTCAGATGGGTATGAGAGCTTCGGCCATCTTGTCTACACTACAGGTAGCAATAGAAAATGAAGGGCAAAAAAGAACACAGAATCTAGCTAAAGCAATCACCTTCAAAGAGTTTTTCTAACATTCTTTTAGTTGGTATGTGCAGAAGAGAAATTAAATATTAAGCTTTTTGTACCAAGAGTTGTTACAGAGATGATAAGGAAATGCACTATGACAGTACACTTTGAAAATGCAGAAGGTTGCTTTATTTGGATGGTATGAGCCCTTTCTGGCAATGACTCATACTATATGAGGAAGTAAAAATCTGGTTAAGAAACAGACTGACTTGTTTTGTTTGAATTTAAGCAATGGCAATACATTATAGCTTAACAAAAATTTAATAGTCTTAGACAAGTGACTCATCTCTGTTTTCTTCTGATAAAATAACCACCTTGGTGACACTTTTATTTTTTCTTTGGAGAACATGTTAACACATTTAACATTTTTATATATCAGTTATTATATGTTTAATATAATATATAATTAATGTAGCAATACTGTATAATATTACATATGTATTTCTATTATTTGAATAGTTAATCAAACACTTGTTTTCCTTAAAGAGAAGCAAGAGTACTCTTTTTTAATTGAGCAGGAAGTTCTGTAATTCCATAATTCAAACTAGTGAAAATTAACACAAGAAAATGACCTCAGTTTGTTTTCTGCATGATATACATTTCACATTGCTGTAACCACAACTTCTGATTTCACAAATCCAGACAGAGCCCAAGAGTGACCCTGTCATAAGCTCCTGTGTGGTGTTCACCCTCTGTACACACAGGAGAATTAGTTTTGACAGAATCATGCTTTCCCTGTCTTCACTGTTTCATTTCTCTTTGTTCATTGTTGCTTCCCTTCTTTGCATTTTCACTTAGGAAAAATTGAATTAATGTTTTTAAATTGGAATAGATTCTTCTCTCATACAATATATTCTGTTTCCTCTCCCTCTACTCCTTCCAAGTGCATTCTACCTTCCCTCTTTCACAGATCAACTCCCCTTCCTCTGTTTCCTCTTTAGAAAAGGGCAGCCCTCCAAGAGAGGACACCAAACAAAATACAAAAAGACAGGGCACTAGACCCCTTGATGAGTCTAGACAAGGCAACGCAATAGGAGGTAAAGAATCTTAAGTCAGAGCTACACCTGCTCCCAGTGTCAAGACTTCCACAAAAACACCAAGCTAAAAGCCTTAATACATCAGCAGAGGATCTGGTGCAGACCCATCCTTGCCATTTAAGTCTCTGTGAGATTTCTGGACATCCAGGTAGTGTAAGACATGCGTTCCCTCTCATAGTGTGAATTTCAAGTTAAACCAAACATTGGTTTGGCACTCCAAAAAGTTTGGTGCCACCATGCCCCTGCATATCTTACAGGCAGTACAGATTTTAGGCAGAGGAATTTTTAGCTGGATTCATGTCCAGGTTTCTCTTTCTATGGCCGGAAGAGTATCTTCTCACTCCAAAGAGACTAAAACATAGGGTTGAAGTGCACAATCCTGCACCTGCTTGACAAGCTGTTACTTGTTGACCTTAGCTATTCTGACACATGTAAGATGAAATCTCAAAGTAGTTTTCATTTGCATTTCCATGATGGCTAAGGATGATCAACATTTCTTATATTTTTGGTTAAGCCTAGCTTTAACAGGTGAGCCATCTCTCCAACCCAATCAACATTTTGTTGTAGGAAATATTAATGTTTATAATTGATACTTATGATTATTAGGGTGACAGAGTTATCCCTTAGCCCACTTATGAATAATCTTAGTCTATCCAAGCTAGCTTTTAATTCTATTCCCCAAATAAAACCCCAATATATACATACATCCCCTTGGGCTGTTAGTCTCTACGCAATGCCAATGTTCCAGGTCACATGGAATGATGTTCTTCCATCTAACCTATGGCATGTCTTCTCCTTTCCTCCCCTTGGCTTCTTCTTCCTGTGATCCCTTTTGCCCTAAAAGCCCATGAACCTTCTCCCCACCTACCTCTCTTCTACCTAATCCAGGCTGTAGGCACTTTATTCAACCAATCAACATAGGTAGAACAGGCTTACATAGCAAAGACAAGTATATATGACAATATACTCATCAGAGTGGCAACTAAATATTGGGGGGCACTAAGTAGCAATAACATACAAACAGCTTTCAGATCACCCTAACAACATTTCTTTAAGTGCTTCTTGGCCATTTGAGATTCCTTTGTTGAGAATTCTCTATTTAGATCTGTACCCCATTTTTTAAATGAATTTTTTTGTTCTTTGAACTTCTAGTTTCTTGAGTTCTTTATATATTTTGTATATTAGGCCTCTATCTGTTGTAGGGTTGGTAAAAATCTTTTCCCATATCTTAGGCTGTCTCTTTGTCCAATTGACTGTGGGTTTTGCCTTACAGAAGCTTTTCAGTCTCATGAAGTTCCATTTATTAATTGTTGATCTTAGTGCCTGCACCATTGATCTCCTGTTTAGTAGAAGGTTGCCTCCTGTGCCAGTGCATTCAGTGCTGTTCTCCACTTTCTCTTCCATCATTTTCAGTGTGTCTGGTTTGATGTCTTTGATCCACTTGGATTTGAGTTTTGTCCAGGGTGATGAATATGGATCTATTTGCAATTCTTCTACATGCAGAGATAAAGCTTAACCAGTACCATTTGTCCTTTTTCTATTGTGTATTTTTGGGCTAATTATCAAAAATCAGGTGTCCATATGAGGATGGAATTATGTCTAGGTAGTCAATTTGATTCCATTGATCAGTGTGAGTGTGTTTATGACAATGCCATGCAGTTCTTTTTTTTTTTTTTTTGGTTTTTCGAGACAGGGTTTCTCTGTGTATCCTTGGCTGTCCTGGACTCACTTTGTAGACCAGGCTGGCCTCGAACTCACAGTGATCCGCCTGCCTCTGCCTCCCAAGTGCTGGGATTAAAGGCGTGCGCCACCACCGCCCGGCTCGCCATGCAGTTCTTTTATTGTTCAGAATTGTTTTAGCTAACCCTGGATTTTGTTTATACCATATGAGGTGGGAATTTTCCTTCAAGGTCTGTAAAAAATTATGTTGTACTTTTGATGGGGACTATGTTGAATCTGTAGATTGGTTTTGGTAGGATGGCCATTTTTACTGTGTTAATCCTTCTGATCCATGAACATGAGATATTTTTACATGTTCTGATATATTCTTCGATTTCTTTCTTCAAAGACTATAAGTTTTATCATACAAGTCTTTTACTTGCTTTTTTCAGACTTACTCCAACATATTTTATATTATTTGAGTGAAGGGTATTGTTTGCCCGATTTCTTTCTCTGTCAGTTTGTCATTTTAAATAGGAGGGCTACCGAATTTTTTTTTTTTGGTGGGGGGAGGTAATCTTGTATCCAGCCACTTTACTTGAAGTGTTTATCAGCTGTAGGAGTTTGGTAGTGGAATTTTGGGGGTCATTCATGTATACTATCATATCATCTTCCAATTAGGATATTTTGAGTTCTTCCATTCCAAATTATATCCCCTTGATTTCTTTCAGTTTTCTTATTGCTCTAGATAGAACTTCAAATACAGTATTGAATAGGTATGGAGAGAGTGGACTACCTTGTCTTGTTCCTGATTTTAGTGGAATTGTTTTTGATTCTTGGATTTGATTGAATTGTTTCTCTCCATTTATGATTTTGGCTATAGGGTTGCTGTAAATTTTCTTTCTTATGTTTGGGTATGTCCCTTGTATTCTTATACCTCTAATCTCTCTGAGACTTTTTATCATGAATTGGTGTTGGATTTTGTCAAAGACTTGGTCAGTGTCTAATGAGATGATCCTCTGTGTGTGTGTGTGTGTGTGTGTGTGT
>CAJQZJ010027320.1:54323-86190 GCA_907164525.1 Lophiomys imhausi | reverse complement strand
TTTGGACAGAAGTCTGTCTACAGTTGAAGCAAGTGGTTTTTCTTGCCAAGAGAATGGCTTACCACCAATTCAATCATCTCCCAGTGGAGATTCTTTGATGCTCATCTTCTACTTGGAGTAATATAGGGGGTGCTGTCAGGAGCTGACATGTCTCGATATCAAAAAATCTTAAGTTAAGAAAACATCTTTGAAGGCCATATTCTGCAGATCTCTTGAGGTTTTTGAAGATGCCCTATCTATGTCTTATATTTAGATAAACAAATATTGCTTGTCTCTTAGCAACTTGATTTCTGAGTAGCTTAGAAAATAACTGTGATAGACTGAAGTTTTGAGTTTTTGATAGCAACTGTTATAAACTGTTCAGGATAACTAAGAAATGCAATCTAATAGTCATTCAAACTTGTCATTTTGTTAGGTACTACTGTACCGTATCACAGATGTTTTCTGAGTTAATCAGAAACCAAGTTGCTAAGAGACAAGTAACGTTTACTTATCCAAATATGTAAATAGATAGGTGGTCTTCAAAAACCTCAAGAGATCTGTATAACATGGCACTCAAAGATGTTCTCTTAAGGTATTTTGATATTGAAACATGTCAGCTCCAGACAGTACCCCCCATTCTACTTAAGATAGATGATGAGAATCAAAGAATCTCTCTACACTTGAAGATGGCTGCATTAGTGGCAAGCTTGTCACTTGGCAAGAGAAATCCCTTGCTTCAACTGTAGATAGAATACTGTCCAAAAAGGACAAAACTTAGAAGCAGTTAAGTCGATGGCTGAGCACTGCCAAGACAGGGTAGGCAAGTCCTTCATAACTCCTGCTTTACAATTAATGTCTTTCAGAGATACTGGGCCAAAAGACTGAAGATAGATGCTCCAGTGTATTGAGAGAAATTGGGGACTGTCTAGGCAGCCAGTTGTCTGTCATTTCTTAAGTTTTAGAAGCTGCTGGCTTTGTAATTCTTGCTTATTCAGATATGTTTATCCTCAGGTCTCTGATCTGGTTGAAGGCTAGATAGTTATAGTCTCATAGTTAAATTTTAAGTTGTTTAGGAATTAAAAGGATGTTCTAGGTCTAAGAAGATGTTAAGTTGGTAATGCAAGTTAAGATGGAAAGTGAGTTAGGTATAGAACTTTAAACTCATTGAGATAGATAATAGAATATTAATATCAGTTGCCAAATATGTATGGACTGGAGATTGGGAATGTATGTTATACCTTATAATTTTCTGTGGCCTATTTTATATTTCTTATAACTGTGGCCTAGTTGTTCTCATTGTTTTTTATTGTATTTCTTGTTATGAGAAAAAGAACCTTTTATTGGACTAAAAGGGAGAGCTGTTGGGGGAAAAAGACACACCTAAAATTAAAAAAAAAAAAAAAAAAGCAGATAGGAGGGTGAGGGGGAAGAGGGGAGGAGGATAGGTCTAGGAGGGGGAGGAGAGTGGGGACTTTTGAGTTGTCACTTGAAGAAAAAAATAATTGTTAAAACGAAAAAAAAAGAGAGAAGGCCACTCAGAAGTACAAAGGTACAAAGACATTTTTCCTGTACCTACATTGACAGAAAGTTTGTGTGCCTTAATCCTAACTTCCTTAAAGTGTGTAAGAACTAAGTTCAAGGGGGTGGAAGGAGACTCTCCCCTGTCGTGCATCTCAGTCAGAAAGAGAGTTAAGGCCGCAAACGAACAGACGGACAAAACAAAGCCGGCTCAATAGAGCCTTCCAACTTACATACGAAAGCAAAGCTGAAACTGATCCACTGGTGCCAGACTCAGAAGGACGCATGTGGCACCTATTCACTTTTAGTAGGATTTTAGCTATATAGTAGAAGGTATCGATACTACAACTAACACACCAAAGAGAACTTGGACATAGACTTCTTATTTTTAATTTTTAATTTTTATTTATTTTTTATATATTAGTTATATTTTTTTCTATTTTTTAGTCTTTTTATCTATTGTCTGCTTATTGGTTGTTTGTTTAGTAGTTCTCTCTCCCGGACAACGAGACACTTTTCACTGATGGTACTGCTTCGTAGACCCCCCAATGAATGAAGAGGCTCTTGGCCCTCATACGACCTCTCAACTGAGATGAGGGACTATTATATGAGGGCACCCCACCCCAGAGAAATGGGATGGAAGGGTTAGGAGGTAAAGAAAAAAAATGAAATGTGATGTTTTGGCCTTTTACTACTAATTGTCATAAACTATTCAGGATAATTAAGAAATGCAAACTAATGGTTATGCAAGCCGGTCATTCTGTTAGGTACTATGACAGCCTATTATAGTTACTTGCTAAGCTAATCAGAAATAAAGCTGCTAAGAGACAAGCAACATCTGCTTACCCTAATATAAGAGATAGATAGGGCCTCTTCAAAAACCTCAAGAGATCTGCAGAATATGGCATTCAAAGATGTTTTCGTAACTTTAGATTTTTTTATATCAAGACATATCAACTCCTGACAGCACCCCCTATTCTCCTCCAAGTAGAAGATGAGCATCGAAGAATCTCCAGTGGGAGATGATTGAATTAGTCACAAGCCTATCTCTTGGTAGGAAAAGCCCCTTGCTCCAAATGTAGACAGAATGCTGTCCAAAAAGGACAAAACCTGGAAGCAGGTAAGTCGACAGCCTAGCTCTGCCAAGACAGGGTAGGTAAGTCCTTCATAACCCCTGCTCTACAATCAATGTCTGTTAGAGAAACGGGGCCAAATGACTGAAGATCAATGCTGTAATGTATGGAGAGAAAATGGGAACTGTCCAGGCAACCACTGGTATGTCATTTCTTAGTTTGGGAAGCTGCAGGCCCTGTACTTCCTATAAAATCAGATAAAATCTATCCCTCTCAGGTCTCTGAGGTGGTTGAAGAACAGATAGCTAGAGTCTCATAATTAAATTTTGAGTTGTTTAGGAGTCAAGAGAGTGTTATAGATCTAAGAAGATACTTTTAAAATTGTGTTGCAAGTTAGTATGAATGTTGAGTCAGATATAGAACTTTAAACTCATGGAGATGGTTAGATAGTAGAATGTTAAAGTCAGGTACCAAGTACATATGGACTGGACATTGGGAATGTACGCTAAGCCATATAACCCTCATAACTGTGGCCAAATTACCTCTGTTGTACTGTATTGTATTTATTATTATAAGAGAAAGAGCCATTTGTTGGACTGAAAGGGGAAACTGTAGGGGGAAATAAGATATACCTTAAACTTAAAAGAAAAAAAAAAGGGAAAAGATTGGGGGGTTGAGGGTGGGATGGTGGGGCTGGAGGGGGAATAGGGAGGGGACTGCGATTGAGATGTAACTTGAAGAAATAAAAAATAAAGGAAAAAAAATACTAAAAAGAAAAGTTTGTATTTTACCATTTGGAAATTTAAAACATTGAAGGCCAATAAGGAAAACTTTAAATCATGCAAATTTAAAATTTGTGATAGATTTCCCAGAGGCAGTTCATTATATGATAGTACTCAACCTTGTTTATGCTGGCCATGTTCCACCGGCCTTATTCCTTGAAGCCATTTTCCAGTACATATTTATAGAGGAGCACACATGTTCTTTTGTGCTGTTGCTTGCACATCTGCCAGCTTTCAACAAAATTGTAGGCTTTGTTAATAACATTCTTTTTGTGCTTGGTAAAAAGATACTATATTGTCAGTGTTTTGCTTTAAAATTTATTTCAAACTTTCAGTCTTTAGAAAACCTAAATAGTGACGTGGTGGAGCCAACTCATTGTAAATTGCTAGAAATGGAAAGCAATGCGAGTCTTCCTCTTGAGGAGGAACATGGAGATGAAAATGAAGAGGAGCAGGAAGAAGAGGGTAAGAAATAGACTGGAAACTATTTTCCTCTCACTGACTTTGATTTTGTGCTAGATTTTCACTGTTTTGTAGTTTAACAAGTAGGTGGCATATAGTTACTTATCAGGTCTGTAAACCAGCCATTTAATTCCTTAGTGCTCTTATCTCTCAGGAAATGTGGTGAGTGAAACCTTTCATCCTTAAGTTAAAGATTTCGTTTGGGTTTTAGTGACATTGTTGAAATAGTTTACTAATTGCTTATATTAAGTATCTTTGTAAATGATATGGATATATGCAGGCTGCTCCCCAGGACCTTATGATTCAAACAAGCACCACACCAGAGACCTTTGTTACCATAGAGAATGTAGTACATGAGTGTGCAAATGATGATAGATTTATCACCTAGGTACACGTAATTGTAGTCATTTTGTCCACTTGTAGTCTTCTCAAAAATTCTCACTATACTTACACTGTATTGTCATAGGGAAAAACATGGAAATTTCAAAACATTTTGAAGGTGGAAGGTATTTATAAAAATACAGATGAAATATTTTCTTCTGCTTTCTTTTGTAAAGTGCAGCCATTTGATTTTCTATTAGAATTATTAAGGTGTTCAATAATACTTATTTTTCCATTTTTAATGATAGCTTATCTAGAATCTGTGTTTTATCTTTTCTTGATGATTTGTGAGTCTTTGCATCTAAGGATAGACAGTTGTAGGTAGTTTCACAGAGCTAACATAGCCCATTGTGTGTGGTAAAATTAAAATTTTTGGCTAAAGATTTAGGTAGCTACAGATTTAGTAATTTACCTAACTAAATTGGATAGGTAACTAAATTAGATCAAGGTACCTGAATTTAGGTAATTAGATTTAGTTTTAAACAACTAAATTAAGATTTTTACATTTTTCTTCTGTATATTTAATTTGTGATACCAATGTAATTTATATTTATCATTAATTGAAAGTTGCCTCTAATATGAAATTTCTATTGGCATTTATATTGTTTGTGCTAGTTTAGTTCATTCTAGATGTTAGATACTGCAAATGTACCTAATTACAACATGCTGGGCCTCTGTGTTTCCATTGCTGGTAAAGTATGAAGCACAAACACAATTCTACTACTTTAGTAGTGATCCACGGATTTCCCTGGTGTCCTAATAGATATCTAGAGGATTAAATTTGATCAGAATGGAAAGAATTAACATTTTTAATTTTTTAAAAATGAGAAGCCAATGAAATTAACATTTTTCTCCATTTACATGGTATATTTGTTTTGAACATGAATGTCAATTTTATTATTTTATTCATTTTTAAGACCATTTATTGCCGGAACCTAACGCAAAGCAAATTAATTGCCTCAAGACCTATTTTGGCCATTGCAGTTTTAAACAGTGAGTATGATCTCAATTAATCAATATACTTACATTCTTTTTATCACATAGAAAAAGAGTAAATAATCCATTCCTGTAACTGTAGCAGCCTAATTTTAATATAGTCATATTTGTCAAAAGTATATCATATGCAACTGCAAGATTATTTAAAGTATTAAGTATATAAATTTCTTTGTTCTTTTAATAAGAAAGCAGATTAATTTTTTTATAGCTAGGTGGTTCTATGTAGAAACTACATAATAAAAAAGAATTTTCTCTCATTGCTGATTTGTCTTTCATTATGAAAGTAGAGGAAGCAAGCATTCCTACCTGCTTTGTGCAGGTATCCCAAGGCACACTGTCATTGTAAGTCTCCCTTTTTTTATTTTTTGTTTTTGGTTTTTTGAGACAGGGTTTCTCTGTGCAATAGCCCTGGCTGTCCTGGAACTCACTCTGTAGACCAAGCTGGTCTTGAACTCACAGAGATCTGCCTGCCTCTGCCTCTCGAGTGCTGGGATTAAAGGCATGCATCACCACAGCCATCCTTTTGTAAGTTTCTTTTTTCTTTCGTAAGTATCTTCCTAAGAGAACAATTTGAGGAGCAGGTTACATCTAAAGGGCTGACTTAGTCAATGTCTTATTGTTGTGAACAGACACCATGACTAAGGAAACTCTTTATTATTATTATTAATTTTTATTTTATGTACATTGGTGTTTTGCCTGCACATATGTCTGTGTGGGGATGTCAGATCTTGGAGTTAGAGACAGTTGTGAGCTGCCATGTGGGTACTAGGAATTGAAATTGGGTCCTCTCAGTCTCTCCAGTCCCCCAAGGAAACTTTTAAAGGAAAACATTTAATTGGGGCTGGATGACAGTTTCAGAGGTTTAATCCATTATTGTATTGGCAGGAAGCATGGCGGCATGCAAGCAGACATGGTGTTGAGAAGGAGCTGAGAGTTCTTCATCTGGTTTGGCAGGCAGCAAGAACAGAGAGCCAGCCACTGGTCCTGGCTTGAGCTTCTAAAACCACAAAGCCTGCCCTTTATTACACACTTCCTCCAACAGAGTACACCTACTTCAACAAGGCCACGCATCTTAATCCTTTCAGATAATGCCACTCTCTATGTGCTTGTGGGGGTGATTTTTATTTAAACCACCACAAGGGCACACTGATAACTAGAAAAAAATTACATGAGCAAAAATGAGATTAGGAACAGGTATATTTGAATAAGACCAGTAACAAAGTAAAAATCTAGACTTGGTTTCCCCAGTTTTGAGAATTTAGAACAATTTATTGAAATATTTCTTTTCTTCTTTAAATTTAGTTAAAAAGAAAAAAACCTAACATATAGTCTGTGGAGAGAAGAACACACATAGACATGTAGAGAAGTAATTTCTGATAACTCAGCACGCTGGATGTATAGTCAGCACTCAAGTAAGCGTGTATCATCATCTGCATAGGCAGAAGTTTTCAACTCCAGTAGACTTTGCCCTGAGACCATCACTTTACACAGCTCTCTCATTTCAACTCTACAACATTCTCCTCATTTATTTTACTTTATTTTGTTATTTTTTAAAGGTTTTTTGAGACAGGGTTTCTCTGCATAGCCCTGGCTGTCCTGAAACTCACTCTGTAGGCCAGGCTGGCCTTGAACTCACAGAGATCCATCTGCCTCTGCCTCCCGAGTGCGGAGATTAAAGGCAAGAGCCACTATGCTGGGCCCCTCATTTATTTTAAAACACTGATTCTTTTGGATATCTAGTATGAAGCTGGGGATTTATTTTGTACTCTAGATATATTTAATATACATACTATATGGAAACTCCTAGTTATTCACTCAGTCTAAATGAGAGATTGATCAAATCATGTTCTTTAAATCTCAAAAATCTAACACTTGCATATATTCATATAAAAAGCGCAAAAAAGTCTGGAAGAGATTATTGGAGAGCAGAAGTTAAATGGGTCTGAACTTGTGCATTGAGTTGTTACTGATAACGCATTTTACTTTTTACCTTCAAGGGTTCAGTGGAGAGTCATTCACTCTGTATTAGAGGAAAGAAGAGATAATGTTGTTGTTATGGCAACTGGTAAGATGCTTAAAGTAAATAATTTAATCATTTAAAAATCATTAAGGGTTTAAAGTGCTTAATCTTTCACAAACTTAAAATACAGGGGAGAGTGAACAGTGTTGAGGCCTGCTCCTCTATCATAACTGTAGCCATTTTGTTTCATGCCTACCAGCCATTTCATATTGTTGTTGTTATGCTGGCAGAAAAATCTTACCTGAGGGTCAAGTTGATCACATACTCTGTTATGTACTGTGATTTTGTTATTCCTGGAAATTCCTCAACCACAAGCTCCACTTAGAACCAATTAGTTTAAAGGTCAGTTAGAACTGTTTTGTCTAACCAGCCAAAATAGCTTGAGTCAGAGCTGACCACCCTGTATCACTTCCTCCACCCATGTATGAGCTCATTTTGGTTTTTGCCTTTATAAACTGGCCCTGAAAAACATTTAGGATCACACATAGTCTTAGCTCCTGAGACTGGGCTGTGTCCCTGGTTTATCAATCTTGAGGTGTGTAATCAATAAACTGTCCTTGTTTAACTGAGACCGGTGTCTGAGAGGTTTGTGCGGTGATTCCTAGATCCCAACAAACAGGAAAATGAGTTCAAATTTATGCATGAATCACATTATATATATTCTGCTACATAAGCATACCGTAAGAATAAAGTAAAGCATCAAGAGTTTATTTTTATTTTTGTGTATTATTTTTATTCAAGGATATGGGAAGAGTTTATGCTTCCAGTATCCACCTGTTTATGCAGGCAAGATTGGCATTGTAATTTCGCCTCTTATTTCTTTAATGGAAGACCAAATTCTCCAGCTTGAGTAAGTAATAGTTTTATTGCTACATCATTGCATAAGTGAGCAAGAAAGAACATCTTGCTGTGTAGTAAGACAAGATCTTGCTACACAGGCCAACCTGTATTCTTCTCTCTCAATTCATCACCCCCTTTTCCCGGTTGTCCTCCTCTGTTTGTTCTATAGATGAAATATGATATGATAAACATAAATCTAGCTCACAGGATTATATGTTAGGAAGTGACTTGATCTTTATTTTTATTTTTTGAGATAGGATCTTGCGATATGCAGTCCAGGGTGGTGTCCCTCTGTCCTCTTGCCTTGACCTGCAAATGTTGGGCTTACAAAGCATGCACTACCCTACCTGGCTGCATTTATTAGTAGCAAATGATGTGTTAGTGGAAGGATTTACATTCATTCTTGAGTTCTCTAATTCAAGGCTGCCAGATTGCCCCGATTAAGTTTTTAAAGGATCTATTAGTTTACAATGGCTGTCTCAAAATTCTTTTTCTGTTCTGCTGTCTGTGCTCTTTAGCTTGATATCTATCTATCTGTCTGTCTGTCCATCCATCCATCCATCCATCCATCCATCCATCCATCTGTCTATCTATCTGTCTCTCTCTATATATTATATATATATATTTACTTTTTAAAATATGTTTTTATTAGTTCTTTAAAAATGTCAAACATGTTTTGGTTATAGTCGCTCTTCTTCTAACCATAAAGTTTACCTTTTATCTATGTAAAACCTTTAAATTTTTTTCTTGAAAGACCCACATTAAAAACTTGCCTTTCCTGCTGGGCATGGTGGTGCACGCCTTTAATCCCAGCACTTGGAAGGCAGAGGTAGGTGGATCTTTGTGTGTTCAATGCTAGCTTGGTCTACAAAGTGAGTCCAGGATAGCTTGAAATAAACAGAGAAACCCTATCTCAAAAAAACCAACCCCCCAAAAAAAACCCCAAACTTGCTTTCTCATCAGGCTCTTGAAAAAAATATGTTAAGTTAGCAAGATATAAAAAGAAAGAATAGTAGAAAGATGAGGAATATATCTTATTAGTTTCTTCTTTTTGAGAATGAAGTTAATATTTGTAATATGTGTATTGATGCCGAGAATTTGTTTCTTACAGAATGTCCAATATTCCATCTTGTTTACTTGGATCAGCACAATCAAAAAATATTCTAGGAGATATTAAATTGTGAGTAGTTTATATGATTTCAGATCACTTGGTAAGATGTATATAGTGTAAGAGAATTTTGTGTACATTTTAATTTAATGTTTGAGTAAATTACCCATATTTGAAAACATACTTTAAAAACTTTATTTTTGAAATTATAACATAGATACATTTCTCTCTTCCCTTTCTTCCTTCTAAACATTCCCATATACCTTTCTTTGTTCTTTTCAAATTCATGAGTTTTTTCCCATTAATTGTTGTTACATACATATATGTATATACATATATATTATTAAATATGATCTGCTCAGTCTGTATATTGTTACTTGTGTGTGTGTTTAGGCCTGACCCTTTGGTGTTGGATAGCCAACTGGTGCTCCTGTCCCTGAGACTGCTTCTGCTCTTAGCATTCATTTGTTGCCTGTAGATCTTTGTGTAGGAGTGAGACCTCATTTTTTTTTTTCTTAATGGAATAATTTTCCGATGTATAGACATTGCGCGCTTTGTTTATCTAGACCTTGATGAGCTTCTGAGAATTTTCTACTTAGAGGTTGTAGGAACAGGAGGACACTGAACCTTTATGTACAAGTTTCTGTATGAGTGTAGGTCTTCAGTTCCCTTGAGTGTATATTGAGGAGCAGAATTACTAGGTCATGTGCTGACTTCGTTTTAAGTCTTTAAGAAACTGTCAGAACATTTTGAGAATGGTTTCATCATTTCACTTCTCCAGTGGTAGTGTTTGTGAGCTCTATTCCTTGCCAAACCTGTCATTTTGAAACCAGTCGTTGGTTTTAGCTCCTTTGAAAGAATCTCATTATATTTTCAATTTGCTTTTGCCTGGTGACTATTATGCTGAGTATCTTACATTTATTGCTGTGTGTATATCTTTTGGAAAATGTCTGTTTTAATCTTTTGACACTTTCATTTTTTAAATTCTGTTTTGGTGGTAATTTATATATTTTGAAATAGAAATCTTTTATTTATGTGTACTTTGCAGATAACTTTGCTGGTTTATGGCCTTTCTTCTTCTTTTAGTAATTCTTTTGAGGAGGAATGGTTTTTCAGTTTGATAAAGTCTAGTTGCTAATTTGTTCTTATAGATTTTGCTTTGGGAATTTAAGAACTCTTCCTAGCCCAAGGTTTTAAAGATGGTATATTTTCTCTTAAAAAGGTTCACAGTTTTAGGTTTGGATCTTTAGTCCATTTTAAGCAAAATCTTTATATTGTGTGAGGTATTAGTTGTAATTTTTTTCTTATAAGGATATCCAGTTGTTCTAGCTCATCTTTGCTGGATTGCCTTTACGCTTTTCTCAAAAAATGAATTTAGTAGATGTGTGCAGATGCTGTTCACTCATCTGTGGATCTGTCTGTCTTGGTTACTGTGGCTGTAGTAAAAGCTGGAAGCCTGGATTACAAGCCCTGCCTCCAGTTATGTGCTTTGTTTTCAGAGTTGCTTTAAGTTTTCTCACTGTTGTTTGGTTCCACGAATGTTCTGGTGTTCACTTTTTAACCGTGATACCTTGAGTCTGGCTCTCTAAGAAAACAACTAATTTTTTTTTAAAGGGTGCTTGATTCCGACTTTTTATTGTAGAATTTATTCTTTTTTAATTTTATTTTTTGTGTTTATTTATTACTTCAGGTTACATCTCCATCACAGTATCCTCTTTCAACCCCTTCCACTCTCTACCCCCATCCCATCCTCTACCCCCATCCCTTCCATCTTACTCCTCCAGAGTGGAGTGTCCCTACATATCAGCGCCCTGACCCAGTTCAGCAGTCATATGAGGGCCAAGAGCCTCCTCATACACTGGGGACCTACAAGGCAGCACCACTCAGACAATGTGTCTCATTGACAGGAAACAAAGTCTATGTTCCTGTTCCCTTTGGTGCATTGGTTGTAGTATAGTTATCCTGTACTATATGGCTAAAATTCTATTATAAGTGAATAGATGCCATGTGCATCCTTCTGAGTCTGGGTTAGCTCACTCAGGATGAGCTTCTCTAGGTCCATCCATTTGGCTGCAAATTGCATGATTTCATTGTTTCTTATGGCTGAGTAGTATTCCATGGTGTAGATATACCACAGTTTTTTTTTATCCATTCCTCGGTTGAGAGACATCTGGGTTGTTTCCAGTTTCTAGCTATTACAAGTAAGGCTGCTATGAACATAAATGAGGAAACGTCCTTGTGGTTTGGTGAGGAATCATTTGGATGTATACCCAGAAATGGTATGGCTGGGTCTTGAGGTAGCGCTATTCCAAGTTATCTAAGATATTGACACACTGATTTCCATAGTGGTTGTACAAGCTTGCACTCCTACCAGCAATGGAGGAGAGTTCCCCTTTCTCCACAACCTTGCCAGCATGTGCTGTCATTTGAGCTTTTGATCTTAACCATTCTGACAGGTGTGAGATGGAATCTCAGAATCCTCTTGTGTTGCATTTCTCTGATGATTAAGGTTGCTGAGCACTTCTTCAAGTGTCTCTCAGCCATTAGGGATTTCTCCTTTGTGAATTCTCTGTTTAGCTCTGTTCCCCATTTTTTGATTGGATTATTTGGTTTCTTGGCATTTAATTTCTTAAGTTCTTTGTAAATTATGGATAATAACCCTCTGTCAGATGTGGGGTTGGTGAAGATCTTTTCCCAATCTGTAGGCTGCTGTTTTGAAAACAACTGATTTTTAAGAAACTGGGATACACTGGAGTTAACTAACTCATCTCAGATCAGCTTCCTTGTGGGTAGGAGAACTGAGTCCAAACCTGGAGAGAATGATGTCAGACTTTATTATTTATATTGTTTCTTATAGTAATTAGAATACTGTATTAATTTCCTGGATATAAAGGAAAATTTATTCTATGCCTAATAAATTTCTAGTGAAAAAGCGTTTAGCATGTAATAGACACTAAAATATTTGTTGAATGAAAGAGTTAAAAACTTAAAGAATTTTTTTATATAGAAAATTAAGTTTAATTTGATCTGTTTTTTTGGTTTTTTGTTTATTTTGTTGTTGTTGTTTGAGATAGGATTTTTCTGTGTAGCCCTGGCTGTCCTGGAAGATCAGGACACTCTGTAGACTAGGCTGGCCACAAACTTACAGAGATCCCCTGCCTCTGCCTCCCAAGTGCTTAGATTAAAGGCATGTGCCACTGCCACCCTATCATTCATCTGTTTTTATATGGTAAAGACACACTATAAATAGTTTCTAGCCTCCATTATAAAAATTGCCATAATAACAAATTAACATAAGTAGTTTAAGTGAAAAGTGAATTTTATTTCAAGGATAAAGTAATTTCACATGGTTCCTGCTGAGAAAAACTGGGCATGGAGAATACAAAAGACCTTTCTTTTTATGTATGTTCCCTTGTTGCATTTTCTTTCTGAAGAGATCATCACCAGATAGAGGATGGTGACTGATAGGCTTCACCTTTTGTCACATGCTGAGTGAGTGGCTGGTCTTGATCAGGTTCATGTTATAAGAGGGAATGCCTTTGACTGAGTGTCTCTCCTTGTCAGCAGATTACATAGAATGAACTGGGATATAAGGTCTTATTCATTAGAGGACATGGAGTCTGGGTTTTAGTTCTCACAGGTGAGGTATGTTGGTGTGGGATAATACAAAATATTTATAAAGGCTTGATCATCTAACTTGGGCATTTTTTGGGGGGACTAGACTGTTAGAAACCAGAATTTGTCCTGTAATACCAACTTAGTGGCCAATGCTCCCTGACAGGAATTACCATATTTTCTTTTAGTGATTTGAAGATAAATCAAAGAACTAACATATCTGAATGTGTAAATATAACATTCCTTTGTTTTTTTTCATAATCAGTATATGTTGCTTAAAAATCTCAAATAATTTTGATTTTAGTTGTTTCTCATTGACTGTTTCCTTTATTGCAGTGTTTTCTGTTTCTGTTTTTGTTTGTCTTTACAGAGGCAAATACAAGATCATATACATAACCCCAGAATTCTGTTCTGGTAACTTGGACCTACTCCAGCAACTTGAGTCTAATATTGGTGAGTGACAAATAGGACATTTGTGAATCCAAAGTAAACCCATCCATGGATTGAGACTAGATTTCAATTTGTTAAAAGTTTATTTCAAATTCTGTAGGAAATCTCTGACCAATTTGACGTTTGTCCCATTTCATAATACTGTATAATTTCTCATTTCATAGAGGTGGGACTCCTGGGTGAGTGCTATATTTGTATACAAGTATGTAAGTCTTGCCCACTACACTATAAACTCTCTTGAGAGAAAACTACTGTTTTTATTGATTTCTGTTTTCTTTGTGCAGGACTTGGCATGTAGTTGTCTATTTCAGTGTGCCATTGAATGAATTTTGAGTCCTAGATTCTGGGATTTATCTTTTTTTTCATATTCTGAGTCTAAATTAAATCAGAATAGTAGTTCTTCATTCTTGTTCATAAGAATCACCCTTCAAATTTTAGAAACATGGTGTTAAATAGCTTATTTCTTAGAAAATATAAAATTAGTCAAATGTTGTGACACTGTACTTACATGTTTTTGGTTTTGTGTTTTGGTAGTAGTGGTTAGGTTCAGCTGAGAGTTCCAAAGGAGATAAATGACATCCATATTTGAGACCTTCATTTGAATTTTATGCAGCTTGTAGAATAAAATTGTTTCCCCAATTTGTAGGATCTTTTTGAAGAATTAGGTATTAAGTAATTTCATATAGGATAAGTTTTCAATATTGTACTGAACTGGCTAGTTTTGTGTCTAGTTTACCCAAGCTAGAGTCATCAGAGAGAAGGGAACCTACATTGAGAAAATACCTCCATAAAATCTGGCTGAAGGGCATCTTCTTAATTTGTGATTGATGGAGGAGGGCCCAGCCCATTGTGGATGGTGCCACCTCTGGGCTGGTGGTCCTGGGCTGTATAAGAAAACAGGCTGAGCAAATGAGGGGGAGCAAGCCAGGAAGCAGCACCCCTCCATGGCCTTTACATCAGCTCCTGCCTCCAGGTTCCTTCTTTGCTTGACTTCCTGCACTGATTTCCATCAATGATGAAGGTGATGTTTACTCGTAAGTCCAATAACCCTTTCCTCCCCAAGTTGCTTTGGTCATGGTATTTCATCACAGCGGTAGTGACCCTAACAAAGATATGTACTATATCCCTTAACATTGTGTATAAGCATACATTTAACAGTTTTTCTTAACAAATATAATGAAAGCAAACTTTTACATTTTGGTATGTGATGAAACCAACAAAGAGTGAGAGCATAAGTTAACATTTAAGGAAATATATTATCAATGTGTGCCTATGCTATGTGTTTAACTCTCATTGGCATGTTTTTGCCTGTAATGGAAAACAAGTTTGATATGTATCCTAGCTGGAAGGAGTTGTTTTGAGCATTTCACTATGGGTTAAGCCTTTCTATCTTATAGAGCAATTTCATGGTTATCTCTACAAAGCTGGTATCCATAACTCTATATTCTGAGTATATTTTATTCCACTTTAGTATTTGTTTTAGTTTTCTAATGATGTTAAAAGCATTAAATGCTTTTGCAAGTAGTTATAACTTTTTATACTGGGTACATGGTGAATAGTGCAGAGGCGAGCGTGTAGCTCAGTGATAGTTTTTGGTGAATAGTGCAGAAGTGAGGGTGTAGCTCAGTGATAGTATTTGCCTAGCATGTTCCAGGCCTGAGTTCAAACCTCATTATGTTTAGTCTATTTTTATTTTCACTCTGTGTTGGTGAGTGTGTGGTCCAAGGATAACTTTTAGAATGGGAGATTGTCCTCTCCTTTAGCCGTGTTGGTTCCAGGCATTTACCATGGTTTTTAGGCTTGAAAGGGAGTGGTTTTACCAACCTCTTCTTGCTCAATTGCCTCAAACATTGTGGATTTTGTTTATTGTGGTTTTTCCCTTCCCTCTTCCTCTCCCTCCCTCCCTCCTTCCCTTCCTTCCTCCTTCCCTTCCTCCCTTTCTCCCTCCCTCCCTTCCTTCCTTCCTTTCTTAGAAAGAAGCATTTGCGGGGCTGGAGAGATGGCTCAGAGGTTAAGAGCACTGACTGTTCTTCTAGAGGTTCTGAGTTCAATTCCCAGCAACCACATGGTGGCTCATAACCATCTATAATGAGATCTGGTGCCCTCTTCTGGCCCATAGGGATACATGTAGACAGAACACTGTATACATAATAAATCTTAAAAAAAAAAAAAACAAAGAAAAAAACGAAGAAGCATTTGCTAGATATAGAAGTATACCTCAGTTCTAGAAGGCTGATTTAGGAGGATCAGATAGTTTGAGCTCCCTTTTGTTTTAAAAACAAACACTCAAACAAGCAAGCAAACAAACCCAAAAAAAAAACGTTAGAGTAGAATTCTTTGCCTTTAATTGATGAAAATATTTTCTCTGGGTGATTTAGAAAAAGGGTTAAGGTAAATGAAAATTATTTTTTAAATATTTCCCATTGGTGTTTGCTTTCAGGAAGTTGTAAAATGCCTTAAAAAATGAATATACTCGGGATGTTATTTGTACAGTAGTCTGACATTTAACTAATCAGATTTGTCATTTTTTGGTAAATGTTAAAATTTTTTAAGGAGCCTGGATCGGTAACAGAAATAGCAAACATACTTTTATATGGTGGTGCTGTCCCAGCTGCACTTGTAATTGTTTTTTAACTTTGGGAATGAGGCTTGAGTGACAGGTGTTCCTAAATGAAATATGTACAGGACCTGGGAAAACACTGAAGCTTTTGTATTCAAAGTGAGTGTTAACCAGACATGTTTGAACTAACTATGCAGATCAGGGTTCAACTCCATTAAACTCTTGTCAGGTTTAAACTAAAATCTGGCCATTTTAATTTCTACAGTCAAAATAAGTGTATGAGTAGCACTGGAGTCTTCCCAGTCACTCAGTGGTATAAAATATATATTTGCTTCTGTGCTTTCTTCCTTCTCATACTCTGAGGAGTTCAGTGTAGCTTATAATCTCAATGAATTGCTGCTGTTTCTTTTGTCTCTTCTTTAAAATTGTGAGATCCTTGAGGTCAAGTATATTTTGGTTATCTAGAAAAGGGTTAATCTAATTTGTTTAGACAGGGCTTCCTGTAGCTCAGGCAAGTCTTGAACTTTCTTTGTAGCTGAAGATGGCCTTGAATTCCTTATCCTAGAGTTTCATCCATTTTCTACCACATTGGCTCTTAAAAAAAGGTTTCAATCATAATGACCATGTAGTAATAACAGTGGTAGTATATATTTAATTAAACTCTTTTTTGGTGCCTGGCTTATCTGAGTATTTTATGTGAATGTTATAATTTAACCTTACAGGAATAAGAAGTGTTTGGTACTATTACTGCCTGCTGTGTATTATTTTAACTTATGATGCTCCTGGTAGTGGTGGTGTTGCTGCTGGTGGTGGTGGTGGTACTGGTGGTGCTGGTGGTGCTGGTGCTGGTAATGCTGGTGGTACTGGTGCTGCTGGTGATGGTGCTGCTGGTAGTGGTGGTGTGTGTGTTACCACAATGTGTTTGTAGAGGTGAGAGAACACTGGGAGTGAGTTCTCTCTGTGGTTTCTGAGGGTTGAACTCAAGTTGTCAGGCATTCAAGGCTTTTGCCCCCTAAACCATCACAGCAGCTCCACATTGTAGCTTCTAGGAAAGTGAGAACTGGAAAGATTTTTGACTTGCTCAAGGCTTTGTGTACACCCAGTCTGATTCTAAAGCACATGTTTTTAAACACTTTACTGATAGAATATAATAATAAATAACAAATAATTATTTTTCTCGTAAAGGTATTAATTTGACAATGATAAACACTTTACTAGTCATTTCTTTGAAATGTCTTTGATAGATGATTTATGTAAATGAAACCCTTAAAATGTATTAAGACACTATTGATCTTGTTTTAGTGTGTGGCGTGGGGCAGAGCGGAGAGTTATATTCCTTTTTACTACCTACTTTGGACACAATGGGATTTAGTTCCTCCCATATCATTTTATGTTGGACAGTGTGGATGTCATTGTGTCTTCACGTATTGGCATTTCAGAAGAACTTCCTGCAACATGACATGTGCTTCGTTGTGGATAATGATCTTCACCTCAGTAGAAATGTGCTAACTATTTGTCTCTTTTGATAGCTATTCTATGAGATAAGATTGGCATTATTGTCAAAAAAGAAATAGAACAGTTCTTTTGAAAGGACATTGTTGCAGATGGTTTATAAGTGATAATTTTCAGACAAAGTAATAGTAAGCATTTTATATTTTTGAAGAATAGTAGTGAAAGCTGAAATATAGTATGTTGTTTGAATTAATATATAAATATTTCCTTTATTCTAAACCTTTTATTCGTTTCTTTTCTTGCTTCCTAGTCTTGCTGATTAGGTTTGATGTTGTCTGGTATTACATATGCTTCTTATGGGTGTGTGTTTGGGCCAAATACTTTGATTTGGCTTACACTTTTTGTAAGGTATATTCTAATAGAAATAAAAGAATATTGATGTACATAGCGTTGTTTTATTTTTGATCCTTATTTTTCCATGTGTGTTTTCTTTTTTGTAGGTATCACACTTATTGCTGTGGATGAGGCTCACTGTATTTCTGAGTGGGGCCATGATTTTAGAAGTTCCTTCAGGACACTGGGCTCTCTTAAGATAGCACTGCCCTTGGTAAGCTTTGCCATGTCTGATGTCCCTGTCCCACCCCCTAGCCCAGCTGCGCATTGACCGGCTTTATACTACTAAGCTAAATCCCCAAGCCCAAGTTTACTGTCTTGAAGTGACATTTTTATCATGTGCTTTCCAGGACTGGGTAATGTCCAAACAGCTAAAGACTTCTCTGTAAAAGGGAAGATGTCAGTCTAAGCAGGGGGCTTATTTATTTTTTTGAGATTCTAATGTTGGCTTCCTTTTGAGGTTGGCACGTACCTTATTAAGGAATACTCTAACAGGAATGTCCAACTTTTACAACGAGCTACTTCATTGTTATCTACAGAGTTCACCAAAAACTGGGGCTGGAGAGTTAAGAGCACTGACTGCTCTTCCAAAGGACCTGGGTTCAAATCCCAGCACCCACATGGCAGTTCATAGCTGCCTGTAATTGCTGGGCGTGATAGTGCATGTCTTTAATCCCAGCACTTGTGAGGCAGAGGCAGGTGGATCTCTGTGAGTTCAAGACCAGACTGGTTTATAGAGTGAGTTCCCGGATAGCCAAGACTACACAGAGAAACACTATCTAGGAAAAAAAAAAAAAAAAAAAAAACCAACCAACCAAACAACCAAACAAAAAAAACCCTCCCCCCCAAAAAAATCCCACACACAAAATATCTCAGTGTTTTAAGTTCTTCTATGATTTTGTGATGTGTCACATTCCTAGCTGTCAGGGCTCAGGTTGGATAATCTTCCCTGGGACAAAATTTGAAAATATCAGTTAAAAATGGCAGTTACTACTCCTTAATGACAGGGACTACGGTTCCAAGAATCCCAGTGTGTAACCTTAGGCTTTTCCACCCTCACTCCAGTTCATGAAATAACAACTCTGAGACTTAATGAATAAATGCCTAAGCCATAAGCTTTGGCTCATTCCCCAAATAGCTCATAACTTATTCTGTTTATTCTCTTCTATGTCTGCTGCATGGCTGGTTATCTCTCCTCAGTTTCATGCCTCTGCCTTCCTCAGAGTTCGGGGTGAATCTCCCAAGCCTCACTGACTCCCAGAATTCCAATCTTTCTACCCAAACTCCTACCTATTACTTACTACTTTTTACTAATAGGCCCTCAGCTTTTTATTGACAGGTGATGCTTCCACAACAGTGGGCAAGACATTCTGTCTCCCACTGGGTGCCTGTAAATTATGTAATCAATGTAAATTATGTACGGTGGAAGAATTTAAAAAACCAATAGCTATGACAATATACTATAATTAAAAATACTCACAATCATTCTTGACTATATGGACCATTATTAAGTAGAATAAGGGGCAGCCAACCACAAGCACTTCCTGGTTTAACTATTTGTCTGATAACCAAGATGGGCAGTAAATAGCTAATTGCTGAGAAACATGAATTGTGTGGGTATTCTGGACCAAGGGATCATTCCTTCATGGGGAGAATGGAGTGACAACATTGAAAGTGCATGCCTATAATCCCAGCACTTGGAAGGCAGAGGCAGGTAGATATCTGTGAGTGTGAGGGTACCTTGGTCTACAGAAGGAGTTCTAGGACAGCTAAGGCTATACAGAGAAACCCTGTCTTGGGGGAAAAATAGGAAAGAAAAAAATTGTTTAGTTGTATAACTTTCCATTTAGTATGTTTAGACTGTGGTTGATTACAGGAATCTGAAACCAGAAAAAACAATGTGAATGGGGAGGGCAGGTGTGTAATATGGTTTTGACATATATTTCTTTCATTCTCTTTTCTTAAACACTCCACATGAGTGTAGTTCCTATATGTTATTCACTAATGGACCATTGTAAAATGGGCTGTGGACTGCATTATCCTATTCATCACAGCTCATAGAAAACTTTTGGGTTGTTTTCTGGATTTGGGATATTATGAGTGAGGATACTGTGAACATTTGTATAAACTCCCAGGGTACTTTAATAGGTCAGTGCTTATATAACCTGTCAACATAAATTTTAGTTTCCTGGGGTAAATGCTAGGATTATGGGTGCTGGGTCCTATGGGGAATGCTTGTTTCATTTTTAGAAGCATTTATAAAACTACTTTCTAGACTGACTGCACCATTTTGTATCCTCCCCCAGCCCCAGCAGTATATTAACAATAGTTTCTTGTCATTCTTGCCACTGTTTTGTCTTACTACTATGTATATATTTTAACTATTATAATAGGAGTGGAGTGGTAGTTTTTGTTTTCAATTTGCATTTCTGTATTAGATAGTGGTGTTGAACATCTTTTTTGTATGTTTCTTATTTGGTGAAATGCCTGGTTTAATTGGGTTGTATTGTTTTCTTTTAAGTGTGTGTGTGTGGTGTGGGTGTGTATGGTGTATGTGTGTGTGGTGTATGTGTGTGTGTGTGTGTGTGTGTGTGTGTGTGTGTGTGTGTGTGTGTGGTGTACTCCACAGAGCAGTACCTGCAGAAGCCAGATGTTGATGCTGGTGCTTTCTTTCCTCTGTTACTCTCCACTTTACTGTGTTTAAAACAGAGTCTCTCACTAGCCAGAGAGCTCACCAGTTGTGCTAGACTGGCAGGCCACCCAGCCCCTGAGCTCCTCCCCGCCCTGAACACTGGGATTATAGGTTTGCACCCTGTGCCTGACTTCTATGTTGGTGCTGTGGATATGCGCTCAGATCCTAATGCTCACCGAATCTCTCTTTAGTCCCTGTGGTAACTCCTAAGAATTAAAAAAAAAAAAAATGTTTATAAGATCTTGGTCAGAAAGTTAGCTTGTAAATATTTTTTAATTTTATTTTGTCTTATTTTCATATTGTGTTTTATAAAGAAGAAAAATCCCATAAATTTTGGATGAAATCTAAACTATTACTTTTTTCTCTTTTATGGATTTTGTTCTTCAGTCTTAGATCTTGAACTTTTGCTCCTATGGCTTTTCCTAAAATGTATATGGCTTCACTTTAGGTCTAAGAGGGTGCAGAGGTGGCATGGTAGGTAAAGAGCTTGCAGTGCTAGTGTGAAGACATGAGCTTGAGTCTACAGAATCATAGAAAGCACAGGAGCATGTGCCTAATCCCATGCTGTGAGATGGAGGTAGAAACATGAAGCCCCTGCCCTGCCCCCATTGGATGAAAAGACTGCCTTTTTACTATTTAGTTGCTTTTTCCCATTTGTTGAAAATCATTTGAATGCATTGTGTCAGCCTGTTTCTCTACTCCCCTGTATTGATTTTGACTGAATAAACAAAGTGACCTATGTTTATGTCCTGGTGACAGAAAGGCAGTGGGGCCTCCTGGGCACAAGCTTCACAGGTAAATGGGTTAAACCAAGAAAAACGTTGGAAGTTGTTTTCCTTGGTAAGATTGTCTAACTCGGCTTCATTAATCATTAATCTTACATATTAATAGCAAATTGCTAATGTTTAAAATGACTTCCTTTTTGTTTGGGTTTTCTCATAAAGATTTGATTGAGCAGTAATTAAGTAAACAAAACAAGTCATCAACAGTAGCAAAAACCATGTCACAGCTAGCAGATACAATAGTGAAGGAGAATAAAACTAGCGTGGATTGAGGTCTAAGTGTGTGTCTGGCCTTGGCCCAGGCCCTCTTGTCTCAGTGAACCCTCAGGACCATCCACTAAGGTAGCCATCGATATCCTATTTCTTGAGTTGTCAAAGGACAGCACCTTCTTTTCTTTCTTTCTAACCATGCTCTTCTCAAGTCTCTTCTGTTCCTTTGTGCCTCCCTATTTTACTAAGGTTGACATGCATGGTACCTTACTTAGTCTTTTAGATGTACTCTCTTTCCTGTGTGCTCAGATACCATCCATCTGTGGAGAACACTCAAATTTATATCCTCATCTTGGATTAACACCATCAAGATGTGACTGAGTACCTCCGTGTACTTGCCAGTGTTTGTCATTGTCACTATGTTTTTAGCAATTTTATTGATTATAAATCTACACATATTATAGTTCTATAGGATATGTATCTACACATAATTGCCTAATTAAGAATTTTCTATTTAGGCTCCCAATAGATACCTCAAACTTAACCCATCCTAAGCTAACTTGTGGTGTTCTTCCTACTCTGACTGCTTTCTCCTCAGCCTCTCTCATGTTGTGTAATAGCACCACCAGGGAGTTTTGCTATGCAGCCATGACTAAACTAGAGATCCTCCTGCCTCAGTCTCCCAGTGCCTGGATTACAAGTGTATGTATGCAGATTCTAAACACTTTTCTTTTGATCCTTATCCCTGGTGCTAGCCTACATTTTCTTTCAAGTAGGGTATGACAATAACCTGGTTTCCATCTTCAGTCTATTTCAATACAGCATTTAAAGAGATATTCTTGAACATGTCTGATAGTTTTGTGTCTTCTGTGCAAAGCCCTCTTGTAGTATACCATTTTACCGAATAAAGGCCTAAAAAATGGTGGTACCCCATCTCACTGAGTTTATGTTATGTAGTCTTTCATTTTCCTGTCCTAGTGATGGCATCAGATTATTAATGGAACTCATCACTGGTTTAAACCACTGGGTCAGGTTACAGCCATCATTATCCAATTACCTCTCAGTGGTTGGGTCTATTACCTGGGGACTTAGCCCTCATGGATAAGACAATTTGTATCTAACCATAACAAGAGGGATTTTTCTTTTTCTTTTGGTTTATATAACCAGGGGTGGTATCTGATTCATAGCAGTTGCTCAGTAATTACTTAAATGAATGAATTAATTCTGGTCAGAAGGCTGGGAATTAGTAAAGTAACTTTCCCATATAGGTAGTTATAAAAGAGCTAGGTGATAAATAGCTGTACCATAATATACTGTGCTAATTTCAAAGCAAATGATTTGAAGGAGACAAACCATGTTTTCTTTCCTTAGGTAGCTCATAGTCCAGTGAGGGAGTTGAGATCCACATCCAGGAAAGTAGAAGCAACAGAGACAAATGATACATCAGGCATAGAATTGTCCAGGTGATACAGAAAGAGGGACAGTGCCTATCGCACAGTGGCACATGGGAGGGCAATTGAAGGTGTTCACTAAACACTTCTATGAAGGGCTGGTTTCCACTAATTTAGAGTGATTTAATGAGGTGGAGAGCTACAGAATTGGAAATCAAGAAGAGTGCTTTTGTAAGCCTTTCCTAGGTCTTTGATTCTAGAATTGTGTTAAAGGAGTTTTGAATATTTTAAGCAGTTCTTGAATACTCTTCAGGTGGAATTAAGTATTTTATTATATCTAACTCTGGACAAAATTAAATTGTTTTTAGTTCTTCTAGTGATTAAACAGCATATTCCTTCAGTTGAGAGTCTTGGTAGGTTGTTCCTCAAGCAGTGGCTGAGGATCCTTTTCCCCTGTGTTTTTACTTGTGGTACATTTACATAATGGAATACTATTCAACTATTAGAAACAAGGACATCATGAAATTTTCAGGCAAATGGTTGGAACCAGAAAAGATCATCCCGAGTGAGGTAACACAGACCCAGAAATGGTTTGTGAGTATAAACATACATGGTTTGTACTCACTCAAAAGTGAATATTAGCCATTAAGTACAGGATAGCCATGCTACAATCCATAGACCCAAAGGAACTAAGCATCAAGGGCTCATGCTTGAATCCCTCTAAGGGAGAAATATAGTAGACATCAGAAGTGGATGGAGAGAGGGAACTGGACAGGAACATCACACAACTGCCATCCGAGAAGCCTTATCCAGCAGATAGTGGAAACAGATGCAGAGACCCTTAGGTAAACATTAGGCAAAACTCAGGGAGCCTTGAGGAAGAGTTAGGGGAGGGTTCAAGGGCACTCAAGGGGTCAAGGACACCACAAGAAGACTCACATAGCCAATTAACTTGGACAGAATGGGGCTCATAGAGACTGAACCACCAACCAAATAACTTGCATGGACTGGTCCTAGGCCCACCACACATATGAAGCTGATGGGCTGTTTGGTCCTCAGGCAGACCCCCCCAACAATTGGAATAAGGTCTATCTCAGACTTGGTCTCTGTTGCCTCCCTCTGGACCCCATTTTCCTAGCAGAACTGCCTTGTCTTGCCTCAGTGGAAAAGGAGGCACTTAGTCCTGATGCAATTTGATGTGCCAGAGTGCGTTGTTTCTGGTAGGGGTGGGGTGGGTGGGGTGGGGGAAGTAGGTAGGACAGTGGGACTGGGAGAATGGAAGGAAGGGGGGTTGCAATTGGAATGTAAACTAAATAAATTAATGAAAAACAAACAAACAAACAAAAGAACCTCATGGATATTAATTTTCTTATTGTCCTTGGTCTTACAGTTCTGATCCAGTTACACTGGTATTACTGTTGTGAACCTGGATACACCACACCAAATTATTATAGTCGATCTAGAAATGTAAGAAATCACGAAATAACTGACACAAAGATTCCTGGAAGGAATCATGAAAATGAGCCAAAGAGAAGGAGTAGCCAGGCGAAAGTTCTGCATACCTTCAAAGTTTGTATCTAACCAGGAGGTAGTATTTTTGAAGTCCCTGAGCTATATTGGCACTCTGGTTACTTTGCCATAAAGACCCATTAAAAAGATCAGTTCAGTAGACACTCTGAATAACTGGAATAAGAGAATAAATCATTAAAATCTGTGTATAATATGCACATTTTATATTACACAGTGTGAAGTAGTCACATGATCCAGTTTGGGAAAAGAATAGTTATGTTTTCTCTCAACCTTTGTTTCATGAAGTATGTAGCTAAGATCTACCTAAATGTATAGTGGCATAAGATTAATTTGCCATTATATTTATTATGTTTTGTTGCTCATTTTGCCAACAACTGGTGTCTCTTACCAAAGCACTCAAGGCTGGCCAACTTAAAGAACAGATTCCTTGCACTAAGAACTCGCTATAAGTAGGCGACAATATAATTCAGCATATGACTAGTATTCTTCTCAAAGTTAAACCGTTTAGAATATTAATAATTGTGCTGTAGCCACAAATATGACCTGGAAGTAGCTCATCAAATGAGGGTATATGGTCCCACTTGTCAGTGCTGGCCCATGTGTTATTTATAAACTTTATCCTTGGCTAAAATTTTAACATCATAAAAGTTTATGCCATAAAATTCTGAGGGATATTTTACTCACTTTTGAACATTCATTTTTTCATTAATTTTTATAAATATTGTTACTCGATTCTACTTTCTAGCTCTAAGAACAATATTCCTCACTGTGTCTTTAGAATGTAGAGAGTTTACAGCAACATCATCATTATTATTATTATTATTAATTATTATTATTATCATCATCATCATCATCATCATCATCATCATCATCATCATCATCTTTTTTGCTAGCAGTCTGTTTGCCTGAGGACCTTATGAGAAAACTGGAAATTTTTATTAAGAGCACTATCAACCTTGTATCTCTCTCTGTCTCATCTTTCTTACTTTTTCTTAAGCTAAGCACTTGCCAAAGTCACTGGGGAATGTACTAGCAGTGCCTCTGCCTTTGACATTCCTATACTGAAAGGAATCTCTTCACCTGTTTTGTGACTGGACTAGTTATAATGAAACCTTTTAGGTGCTAGCTCTCTACCCTGAGTAACATTAAACACTTAGCCTATTTTTGTATGTATGTGTTCATGTGTGTTGTGTGCAGATATATGTATGTAGAGTACCTGTCCATGAGTGTATGGAGGCTAGAGGTCATTCTGAGTTGATGATCAGGTGGAATCCATACTGTCTATTTGAAACAGGGTCTCTCATTGGTCTGGAGCTAGCCAAATGGGATGGACTGGTTGGCCACTGATTCCCAGGCACTGGTCCATGTCCATCTACCTGGTCCCAGGATTACAAACTAGAATTTCACATGTGTGTCACAACATCCAGGTGTATGTGTGTATGTGTGCGTATATGTGCAGATACATGTACATGTATATGTGACTTTGAGACTTGAATTTATGTCTTTATGTTTGTACAGCAAATACTGTTCCAGCTGAGCTAGCCCATCTAGCATATTTTGATGTTTTGTCTCATTTGATGTTTATGGTTTGATGAGGTTGATGTCGTTATAACCATTTTACAGAAGAGAGAAACTGCAGCTTAGGGAGCTAAACAACACGGTCCCACATCTAGTAAGTGGCAAAAGCAGAAATGGAACTCTAGTAGGCTGACCCAACTTAGACTGTTTCACTACTGTACTTGTTTTTTCTGATTTTTTTCTATTAGCTTTTGGAAAATGTATTTTATGCTCATTTCCTTGCCTTCATAAGCATTTTATTTGTACACTCGTATACTGTATCCTTATAAGAAAACCTAGTCTCTTTAATAAGAGGAAACCATGTCTTCTTTTTTACATGGACTATATCCTAAAAAATCGTCTTTATTTGCACATGGCAGTTAAGCAAGGACTTTACTAGTACATTTGTAAAGTGTTTGTTGAAAATATTTATGGTGATAAAAACTCTTTAAGATTAAAAATGTAAATTCTTAGGAAACTGTAATTTTTTTTAAGTGTTAAGGTTTTTTTTTGTTTGCTTGTTTTGTAGAGAGGTCTCACTGTGTAGCTGGAGTCAAAGTCCAACTCTACTAGCCTCCTCCCTCAGCCTCTTGAGTGCTGGAATCACAGGCGTGTGCCACCACCCCTGACACCTGCGTACTGCACAGTCCTCATTCTCAGACTTGTGTTCTTAGTGTTTTACATTAACTCAGGCATGCCCATTTTAACACTTGATTAGACACACTGCTTTCCGTAAAAATTGGGCCATTCATGACTTAGCCACTACATATACATTCCCAATGAAGATAACAGTCGATTATTAGCCTGAAATAAATGAGATTAATGTGGGGTTACATTTTAAAGTAGTTTCACAAAATTTAAAAATAGACAATACAAAAAATGATTCCAGTTACTTGGTTTAATTCAATTAGTTTATTTTTGTATGACTTCAGATACTGTTTAATCCATTGAAGTTATCTTAGTTTTAGTTTTTGTTGTTGTTATTTTAATTGTAAGAGTAGCTGTTTCTTAATTAATTTAGTACTGAGTGCCAAACCCAGGGTCTTGTTCATACTAGGCTAGCTCTCTCCCACTGAGCATGCCTTCATCCACTTAACTGTTCCTTTCTGTGTATGACTGAAATTAAGCTTTATTTTTCTTAGCTCACAAAAATTAAATAATGCTTGAAGCTTTCTCTAAGTCTGTAGTATTTTTGTTGTTAAGATTTTTTTATGTTGAATATTTTTGCTAATTTATATTGTTCAAAATAGTGAATTTCATTATATCCTCATAAAGTATTTAATGTGCTTTGGTCATATTCATCCCCCCCCAAAATTATATTTTTTTTAATTTTAAGTGAAATTATATACATATTTCTTTGCAAATTGGCAGACTGCACATACATTTATACTTATATACAAGATAGATGCTTAAATTAGTTTGTGAAAAAGTCAAAGTATGTTTGAGTAGCTAATTTTATGAGGATATTGTTTCCTCTGTCTACAAAAGGTAATACATTATTTTAAAATAAAATTGTATTCTTAGTGACAGAATAGCTACTGATTTAGAAATAAATTTTAAGACCGCCTTTTTTTTTTTTCTGATAATGAAATGGTACCATGGTTGAATGTATCCCCATTATAGTAGTGATAAAACGTGAAACATTTATGGGGGAGGTATTTTGCTCACCTACCTTTGAATTTCTGAAAGAAATATTCATGTTTTTCTTGCTTCCTATTGTGCCCCCTGATTTTGCTGCTCATCCTGTCAAGAATTGGTAGACTGAAAATAGAATGTGACTTGGTTGCTGAAGGAACCCGTTAGTGGTACATGTTTCCTTCTCTGCATGTTTGTTATGCACAGCATGACACTGGTAACTCAGGAAAACTGAAGAGAGGCTGTCAAGGCTGTTGGTAGACTTGATTCCACAGCTGAAAAGCCATACACCAATATAATTTTGAAGAAACCTTCTCATGGAAGAAAAGATGAATTATTTTATGTAGGTAGGTTATTAAATTATAACTCTGACAGGGCTCATGAACTGAACTATAGATTACTTATAGAAAGATATAATTTCTGCTTCTATTAGCTTTAAAATAATAGATGTGTAATATTTTTAATTTAGTGGGATAAGATAAATTGCATTGAAAACTTATGGATTCAGTATTTTATTTATTAAGTAGGAGATAATTTTTCCTCTTTTAAAAAGATTTTTCTCTTTACTCAGGGCATGTAGCTCAGTGGTAGAGCACTCACATAGCATATCCAAGGTCCTGGGTTCCATCCCCAACATGACAAAAATAAATATTTAAATAAACCAAAACAATAAATGAATCTCTTGGACATAGTTCTTACATTGTAATGACTGTTGGTTTGTGAGAAGACTGGAAGTAAGTGAACGTCCTCCTCCATCCCTTTCTATTGAGTCAGTGAGCTTCCTCCTCCATCCCTTTCTATTGTCTCTCACGCAGGTCCCAGTCATTGCACTCTCTGCCACTGCAAGCTCTTCAATCCGGGAAGATATTATACGCTGCTTAAACTTGAAAAACCCTCAGGTCACTTGTACTGGGTTTGATCGACCAAATCTGTACTTAGAAGTTGGACGAAAAACAGGGAATATCCTTCAGGATCTAAAGCCATTTCTTGTCCAAAAGTCAAGGTAAAGACATAACAGTAGATGAAGTTCTTTTTAAAGAAGTTATTTTTTTTCTATTTCTTTTTGCTATATGTTTAATGTTTTACATTTTATGTAGCTTTGAATCAAATGTAAGTGTAATTCAACATAATCAATTCAGTGACCTAGATTAAAGTACATTTAAAATATTTTCATTAATTTTTTTGCATTTCATATAATTTATTTTGACCATATTTACCCCTTATTACTCTCCCAGAGTAATCTTCGAGATCCACCCTATCTCTCTATTACTCCCCAACTTCAAGGCCATCTTTCATTTTAAAATTACTCGTCACGTCTCATTTGTGTTGTCCATACACTTCTGGGTAGAGAGCATCCATGGATATAAGGACAACTAGTTGGGGGCTACACCTTTAAAGAAAATTAACTCTCCCTCTCCCAGAAGCCATCAGCTGTGTGGAGCCCCTCAGTTAGGGGTGGGGGGGGGGCTCAGGGAGCCATTCTCACTTCTTACCAGAACTCCAAGTGGCTTGATGTTGTGCAGACAACCGTAGCTACTGAGAGTTCATGAGTGTAGTGGTCCTGTCGTGTCCAGGAGCCACTGCTTCACTCCAGTTTTCTCTGCCCATTGGCTCTTACAGTCCACTGTCCACTCATCCATGATGTTCAAAGCATATATATTTTGCAAGAGGCAGAGGGGTAGGTTGGTAGGAATTAAATCTTCTGATTTTTTTTTTTTTTTGGTTTTTCGAGACAGGGTTTCTCTGCATAACAGCTCTGGCTGTCCTGGACTCGCTTTTGTAGACCAGGCTGGCCTCGAACTCACAGAGATCCGCCTGCCTCTGCCTCCCAAGTGCTGGGATTAAAGGTGTGCGCCACCACCGTCCGGCTCTTCTGATTTTTTTAATCTTATATTATTTGAATAGGACATATGTATTTAATAATTTACAAGTAAATGAACAAACAAGACATGAGCTTTTCATATGAGTTCTGTCTGGTTTAATAATTACATGCATGACCTACTTCTGTTGTAGAAACTTTCTTTTTCTTTTGTAATAATCTGTATAGAGTCTGTACATGTTCCAAGGACTGTCTTAGGTGGTTTATACAAATGAGCTATTTAAATCCTCTTAACTGCCAAGAAAGTATCTATGTCTTCATTTTACTGATAAAACTGTCCATTGTGCTTCTAAGATTTGTTTTGTTAAATACTTTATATGTTTTATTGTGTATGCTAAAAACATTTGTAATGCCATGTTCTCTGACCTTCCTGCTGGGTGAAAAATTGGTATTTTCATGATATGAAGTATTCTGAATAAAGTAAGATAATTTTCTCCTACCAGTACTAACACAAACCAATTCCAAGAAAGTAGGACAGAGCATTGTTAGTGTTCTCTTCTTGCAGAAAGGATGGAAGTGGCAAGATGCTCCCTGGTTAAGAAAGCACTGGTTCTCGCTGTGGATGCTAGGGAATAACTTAAGTAACAACTAAGCCATGCTTGTTGTTCAGAGTAGATCAGGAATATAATGAATGTACCAATAATGTTTGCTGCTTTCACAGGCTCTGTGACTATACCATACTACACTTTCCTTTTCCAATAAAGGGAAATGTTCTCTTATCAAAGGCTTCTTCTAATCTGGATGCTTCTACACTCACATCATTACCTAATCCCTGAGCTCTGGTTCCTTTTAGCACACAGTTTTCTCAATATCAATGGCTATTTTTTATAGTGACACTCTTCTTTTTTAAAAATACATGTTTTTTAAAGTGGCTTTCCCCATCTTTTGTGATATTGCATTTTCCTATTTTTTGTCATTTTTACCTAATGATATCTTATGCAAATGCTTTCTTCTCATATTTATATTAATTCTGCTAATGGAGATTAATTTTTAGCCCAGACATCTATAATCTATCCGTGGTACTACTTGATGTATTCCATAGATAGCTTTCAAGTTTACCATCTGCAGACACATCTGTAAACCTTGGAGAAATATTTATCTTCAAATCTTATATAATATTTTATGCAAGAATGAAACTATTTACTTCTTAAATAAGTAAAGACTAATCTTCCTGTGTTGCCATTCTAAAAGTATTTATACCCATACCTTGTAAGTTAAAAATTTTTTTTTCCAAAATAAACTGATTTTTTATTTTAATTAAACTTTAATTTTGGCCAATATTGAATGTGAGAGCTTTGAGTTCTCACATTCATTTCCACATTTGTCTTTCCGTAATGTTGTAGAGTTTCAGGAAGTTGGGTGTTATCTTTTTTTGGTCTGCTGACTCCTTTAAAGTTTTTACTTAGTAGAAAGCAAAGATTATGGA
The DNA here is from genome assembly GCA_907164525.1 of Lophiomys imhausi. Taxonomy (NCBI): domain Eukaryota; kingdom Metazoa; phylum Chordata; class Mammalia; order Rodentia; family Muridae; genus Lophiomys; species Lophiomys imhausi. The sequence continues at coordinate 55,456 of CAJQZJ010027320.1, read as the reverse complement.
AGTTAAATCCCACACTATGATAAAACATACATGTAATAGATGTGTTGGCATTCTCTCTCTCTCTCCCTCCCTCTCTGCCCTCTCCACAGTTCTGCCTGGGAATTTGAAGGTCCTACTATCATCTATTGCCCTTCTAGAAAAATGACAGAACAAGTCACTGCTGAGCTTGGGAAACTGAAGTTAGCCTGCAGAGCATACCACGCAGGCATGAAAATTAGTGAAAGGAAGGATGTTCACCATAGGTTTCTGAGAGATGAAATTCAGGTATGAGGATCAATCATCTTTCTTTGAATTCTTCATAGGAAATATAAGTACCCATCGGATATTTATTTAGCAAAATTTGCAAAAAAATTGTTGTATTTAAGCACAGTGTTGTTACTCTGATAAAGTTAGCCATTGTATACTGGAAATATGGGTAATAGACTACCCAGTTCAATATAATCAGCCAATTGTATGTTACTGAGTTCCACAGATGAGGAACACTAGCTCTGTCAACGTTTGCTTGGTAATAAGAGTGCCATGTGGGAAGGTGAGATCTGAGTAGAGTCTAAGTTTGTCAACTTTACTAGGACAGTAGGTCATAAGGACAAAGGAATGCTTGTAGAATCCCAGATAGGAGCAGCAATTGCAGAGCTACTGTTGTGTGGTGCATACTGCGTTCAGAGAGTGAGGGGTGTGAAGGACGGGAAGATGAATGGTAGGAATGGCACAGTGAGAGGACAGTGAAGACACAATGAGGGCACAGTGAGGGCACAGTGATGGCACAGTGAGGAGACAGTGAGGGCACAGTGAGGAGACAGTGAGGGCACAGTGAGGGTACAGTGAGGAGACAGTGAGGGCACAGTGAGGACACAGGAGACAGTGAGGGCACAGTGAGGAGACAGTGAGGGCATAGTGAGGAGACAGTGAGGACATAGTGAGGACCCAGTGTGAATACAGTGAGGACCCAGTGAGGACACAGTGAGGAGACAGTGAGGGCACAGTGAGGAGACAGTGAGGACACAGTGAGGAGACAGTGAGGATACAGTGAGGACACAGTGAGGGCACAGTGAGGAGACAGTGAGGATACAGTGAGGACACAGTGAAGAAACAGTGAGAACACAGTGAGGAGACAGTGAGGGCACAGTGAGGGC
>CAJQZJ010027320.1:36317-49258 GCA_907164525.1 Lophiomys imhausi | reverse complement strand
CACACTGGAGCGATGGGGATGAAGACTCACACTGGAGCGATGGGGATGAAGGCTCACACTGGAGCGATGGGGATGAAGGCTCACACTGGAGTGATGGGGATGAAGGCTCACTGGAGCGAAGGGGATGAAGGCTTACACTGGAGCGATGGGGGTGAAGACTCATACTGGAGTGATGGGGGTGAAGGCTCACCCTGGAGTGATGAGGCTGAAGGTTCACACTGGAGTGATGGGAATGAAGGCTCACTGGAGTGATGAGGATGAAGGCTCACACTGGAATGATGGAGATGAAGGCTCACACTGGAGTGATAGGGTTGATGGCTCACTGGAGGGATGAGCATCTTTCAGTTTTCCATACATAGATTCTTTAATTTTCTCAGAAAGCACCATTAAAATAAAAGATAAATTTCCTGTGAAAAGTCCAGGATCCACGTATTAGAAGGTTTATTACAAACCATGCCGTATGTGGTCTGTAAATCTAAATGAAAACAATGTTATTGATGAAACTCATTAGGGGCATGATTGGGAAAAATCAAGGGTATTGGGGGGGATAGAAATATTCTTTATTGTGATGCAGTGGGAGTTCCGGGGGGTTATTAGAAACAAAATAACAAAATTGATGGTATAATATTATATTCTTGTGATTTTCAATTGACAGGCATCACTTTATTGAGATACACAATGAAAAGTTCCGGTTATATAAATTAAAGATGTTGGTGAAGATGGAAAAATATCTTCATTCCATTCACTGTAGGCGACAGTATGTATTATTTGTTTTTATCAATTGGAAGCAAAGGCCTTTAGATGGAACTTTTTAAACGTTAGTTTAAAATACTTTTAAAGGATATTTTCTGTATACATACTGAATTTTAAGGCAGGTTTATTTGTGTTTAAATAAATTGATATGAAGTAAAGAGGCCCCAAATAAATACAGTAGTGGTGATATTACCTCATTTTGGGTGGTGGGTTTGACATGTCCTTATTTGCTCTTTAATTTAAAATTTTCTCTTCATCAGAATCATCTTGTCCCATTTTGAGGACAAACGACTACAAAAGGCCTCCTTGGACATTATCGGAACTGAGAAATGCTGTGATAATTGCAGGCCCAGGTAGAAATTTCTTCTTGATATAATTCTAGGAAATGTTGCTTCTCTTTCTTTTCAAATTATGTTTCATTAAATTTTTGTTGGATAATAAGTAGTTTGATTTTTAAAAATGACTTATTTACTTTATTTAAAATAAAACAAAGTGAAGAGGTTTACTTTTATACAATAAAGTCATAAAATGGTAGGCCTAGCTAGTCTATAGTTACATTTAAATATAAATAGCCTAAAATACTCATTAAAGGAATAAATTATCAAAATTGATTTTAAAAAGCATTCTATCTTATGTTTTCCATAAGGGCAAGTACAATTAAGCAGATAGGTTAAAAATAATGAAATACAAAATACTGTGAAAACACCAGTCAAGAGAAAACTTTTTTAGTCACTATTTTAGTATTTGGCAGTGGAGACTTCAGAGCAGAGTGGTTATTAGGGAATAGAGACAGACACTGAGCAATGTAAGAGTGTAGGGGTTAGATAAATTAGATTTAGAAAATATATAGGAGTTTCTGATACTGTCTCTTAATTCGGGGCCTGAAGAGCATTATCAACATGAAGTCAGGAAAAACAGGAAAGACTTAATAGACTGAAAAACAAGGTTGAAGTCAGGACAGGAAAGACTCAATGGACTTGAAGAAACAAAGTATCTGGCCTGACATTGTTTTCAGCTGCTAAGTGGGCGGAGCCCAAATTAAGCTGAAACAGAGTTCCTCCTATTTAAGGACAGTACATGGAGCCCAGAAGAAGAAGAGGCCCCTGATGCTAGAGAGCTCCAAGAGTCCTGCTGAAAAAAGGGCTGGCCATTGATGGCCAGCTCTCTCCCTGAAGCAGAAAGAAGCTGGTGAGCAAAGAAAGCCTAAACAAGACACCAAAAGGCCAAGGACTAAACCCTGTGTGGCTCAGCTTTTGCCTAGAGGAGTTTGATCTGTGCGATCAGTGGCCTAAAGAAAATTGTGCCTGGCTTTAAGGACTCTAAAGTAGAGTGACAGAATTGCTGATGCGAAGGGGCTGGGGTCTCCCAAAAAAAAAAAAAAAGCATCAAGCCTTATTTAAGGTGAGACTACAATAACCAACTTACCCTGATGAACCTACATCTGAGAGATCCAGAAAAAGGACTACTAAGTGCATTAAAGAATCTACAACAAAGACTATGTTCCTGACGACTAAGGACGTGCCCCAGAGACTGTATCATTCTAAAAGGTTATAAAAGTAGTTGTTATAATTATCAATAGGTTTAGTGGATAGGTTAAAGGGGTTGTAGGAATTTATAGGATTAATAGTTAAGAAATTGTTGGTGTTTGTTATAAGTAAATTTAGTAATAAATAAATAAGTGTTAAATAATAATTTAAAAGTTCGGTTACATAAGAGTGTCAGGGTTCTCTAGAGAATGGCACCAAGGATAGAGCTCAAGAGAGGAGGGGTGAGGTGGAAGGAGGAGAGAGGAAGTGGGATAGGTGATGGCAATGCTGGCAAGTCTTGAAACTTGTAGCAAAGGCCAGTCATCTGCACACTACGTCAGGCAAAAGCTGATGTTACAGTGTTGAATTTCCTTGACCAGAAAACCTGTTTTTGCTAAGGCTTTCAACTAGGGTAATTATTGAGTATGTTTTCTATATTTGAAGTCATTTGATCATAAGTAATATTCACATCTACAAAATACATTTGCTGTGGCACATAGACTATTGTCGGACCAAGCAGCTGAGGCCCATAGCATAGCCACTTCGATGTGTGAGCCATACAATCCAAAAGATATAATCCTAAATGCACATAGACTTCACATATGAATCTACAGAACTAAAAGGGGGAACAGAAACTCACAGTGTATTTGGTGTCATCAACATCTGCTTACAAGTCAGTAGTAGAATTAATGGACAAAAATGAGTAAGGAATGCTGGGAAGTGATTGACATGCCTGTAATGGCAAGATTCAGAGGTTCAGACAGGAAGACCCAGAGTCTGAGGCCAGCCTGTGCTGCAAGTGACTTCAGGATGAGCCTTGGTCCCATAGTGAGACTGTTTCTCAAGATACAGAGAACAAAAGCAAAAGCAAAACTCAGTAACAACCATAACCCTCTCCCACAGCCCCCCAACAAAACCCCCACTGAATCCGTGAGGAGCCAGAATAAATGAAGAGGACTACCAGCAAACCAGTTCTGATTAATTTCTTATTTAAATTAAATTAAATTTAATTTAAAACCAGTTTTAATTTCTTGAAAGCATTTCACCCATTCTTTCCAAGGGCAGCTGGAATACTTATGCATGTTTATTTTCCTCTGAGTCATAAAACAAACTCTGACAAATAAAGAAATACTCTATTTGGATAAAATATGATTTTTGCTGGTATCAAGCTAGAAAGCAGCAGTGGGAAGAAAAGGGAAATCTCCAAGCCCTTAGAAATAAAACAATGTACTTTTAAATACTCTGTGAGTCAAAGGCTTACAGCCAAACAGAAAACGTTTTGAACTGATGAATAAGAAATGAAATGTCTGAAATACAACTAGTATGATTCAACAAAGATAATTTATAGTGTTAAATACAAGATTAAGGAGTACAGATTTCAAATAAATAATGAGACATTCACTTTAAGAAACAGGCAAACAAGAGGAAGATGAACAGGAAAGGAGTAATAAAGATAAGTGCATAAATTAATGAGTTAGACAACAAAGCCAGTAGAGGAGGTGTTCATTATTTTACAAGACTGACAGAGAAAAGAACACTAATACAGATCTAATGGGCCAGTTTCTTACTGTCCTCTAATTGACAGTGCTCATACATGGTGAAACGTAAACATGGAGCACTCATCTAACATTATAAGGATTGAACTCTTTCTTTTAAATCTCTGAAAAGAAAACTCTCTAGCTCACACGGCTTCAATGACAAATTCTAGCAAACATTTAAATGAAGAAATAGCCCCAGTTCTATAGCCTGGTTCCACTTGTGTGTTCTCTGAAGGATAGAGCTGTAGGGAGAATGGATTTGAGAGCAGTGCATTCACTGGGTCTTGATTGTGATGAAGGTTTGGTGAATCTGTGCATAGGGATATGCACAGTGTATGATACTGTGAGTAAAATAAATACACATACTACCTCCTTGAGGTAGTTTTGTCTCTAGGTACAGTAGCTGTATGTCAGAAGCGGCATTGTTAGGGGTAGAAATTTAAAAACTTTTAGAAATTAGTGATAACCACAATAATATACATTTAATGTGGTAAGATAAATGTATAGGTCATACTTTATGGGAACTTGGTAACTTTAAATACTCTGAAGAAAGTCACCTAAGCATCCTACTAAGGAGGTAAATGGGAAAATAAACCTAAGCAGGGGGTTTTCCTTTTTAAATCCAAACATGATATTTTTGTCTGGAATATTGAATGTATCCCCCCCCCCCGCAACATTTATTTATTTCTTCAGATTACATCTCAGTCACAGCCCCTATCCTCCTACCCTCCTGGTCACACCCTCCTACCCTCTTTCCCCTCTCCCTCCTATCCTCTTTTTTTAAAGGTGTATCTTCCCCTCCCATCATCTCCCCCTTTTAGTCCAATAAAAGGCCCTTTTTCTTATAACAATAAGTGCAATATAAACAAAAAGAACAATTAGGCAACAAATATGAAAATTATAAAGTATAACATACATTCCCAATGTCCAGTCCATATGTATTTGGCAACTGATATTAATATTCTATTATCTATCTATCTCGATGAGTTTAAAGTTCCATACCTAACTCATTTTCCATCCTAACTTGCATTACCAACTTAAAAACATCTTCGTAGACCTAGAACATCCTTTGAATTCCTAAACAACTTAAAACTTAACTTTGAGACTATAACTATCTAGTCTTCAAGCACATCAGAGACCTGAGGATAAATATATCAGAATAAACAGGAAGTGTGGAGCCAGCAGCTTCCAAAACTAAGAAATGACAGACAACTGGCTGCCTGGACTGTCCCCAGTTGCTCTCAATACATTGGAGCATCTATCTTCAGCCTTTTGGCCCAGTATCTCTGACAGACATTAATTGTAAAGCAGGAGTTATGAGGGTCTTAACTACCCTGTCTTGGCAGAGCTATGGTGTCGATTACCTGCTTCCAAGTTTTGTCCTTTTTGGACAGAATTCTGTCTACAGTTGAGGCAAGGAATTTTTCTTGCTCAGAAACAGGCTTGCCATTAATGAAACCGTCTCCCAATGGAGATTCTTCTATGCTCATCATCTACTTGGAGTAGAATAGGGGGTGCTGTCAAGAGCTGGCATGTCTCAATATCAAAAATTCTTAAGTTAAGAAAAACATTTTGAATGCCATATTCTACAGATCTCTTGAGGGTTTTGAAGACCACCTATCTATCTCCATATATTTGAATAAGCAAGTGCTGCTTGTCTCTTAGCAACTTGATTTCTGATTATCTTAGAACATATCTCTGATACACTTAACTAGTACCTAACAAAATGATAAGTGTGAATGACTATTAGTTTGCATTTCTTAATTATCCTAAACAGTTTGTGATAGTTGCTATCAAAAGGCCTATAACTTCACATTGCATTTTAAGAGTTATATAGGTACAATATCTTAAAAAGAGTTAACCTTAATTTTGTATCAAAATACAAAGATCTATACCAGTGTAGCCAAATATAACCTTGGCTTATATTTACATCTGAAAAAAGGGTAGATTATTGGATCTACTCTTATCTTATATGATGTAAGATGCACCGGATCTCATTTCAGATGCGTTCAGGGTGGTATGGATATAGACAATCTACTCCTTTTTCTTTATCATTCCTATATCATGTCTATATCCCCCTTTTTTTACTTTTCAAGTGTTTTCCCCCTACATAAGAAAGAAGGATAGAGAAAAGAAAAAGAGATAAATCATTGAGTCTAACTTCCTAAACCCTGTTTAACAAGACCATTTATCAACTTCTAATCAATCCCCCTAAATGACAACAAACATCTATAGCCCATCAAATGACCAAAAATAAAATAAAATAAAAAAAATAAAAAAATCACCCACCCCACCTTCTCGGAATGGGGCATCACTGTGTTAAAATTCCTTCCTGCTGAGGTGGGACATAGGACACCTGTTTGGGGGCCCAAATGAGAATGGGAAAATGGTTAAGCAAGGTAATTGTAACATTTATTGTCCAGTCTTTTTGTGCTCAGCTATTTAAATATCCTAAAAAGTTTGTAGCAGAAGCTGAACTTTGGGTGGAAAGTTCAGGGCTTTACTGAAGTCCTTACTGGAACAGTCTGTGAGGTTGGTGTATATCAGTTAGCGGTTTTGAAGTTGTTCTGGATGTAGACTTTTGTGGAAACAGCTCTTGAGGCAGATGTGAGGCTCCATCATCTGGGCTACTAGTCTTGTCTTCTTTGGTGTCTGGTCCCTTTTCTTCAGAAGTTTCACTTGTCCAGTTATCCCTGGACTCCTTAGTTGGATGCTTTTAATCTCCTGGAAAGATAAGAGCAGAAGAACCCTACCCTAATTCTAACTCTGAGGTGTTACTTTTTTGGCAGGTAATATCTTTCCTAGAGCAAATTGGGTTTTTAACAGTATAAAAAGTATCATCTTTCAAATGAGATTTAAAAAATTTCTTCTGAAAATTTGGAACTAAAAAATATACCTTTGTATTGCTATTTTAAGGATATGTGTGATATGGAAAATAGTTGAATTTGGTAATGGAAATGTATTAGTTGATAGTCTTTAAGGACTGCTTTTGTTCTCAAGGTAAAAATGTTGTTATTTATATTAGTGATAATTTTATATCTATTTGGAGGATGACTAAAGAACTTAACTACTAAATGAACCATCATGATGAGTTTATAAGCTCAGTTCTGTATTTTAAAATTATTAGTGTTCAAACTAACATGTTACTGGATAGCAATTTTTTTAACTTAAATTTTTTTTCATTAATCTCTCTTTCTGGTGTCACATAACACAAACATTCAGTATTTCTGTAATTGATCATGTGCAGCTACCCTAGCCAGGATCCTGCAGCTCTGCTTCCTTGAGCCTGTCTGTCTTCTGAGTACTATGAAACTTAGCTCCTGGGTACCACAAGAAAGTGCTGTCTGTGATGCTGTGTTAGGATTTGTGTCTCCTGTCTTAGATAATGCACATGCTATTGATTGTAATTACTTACAACTTTTGAAGTGTTGGGCACATTTGAGATATTTTTTACATGGCTCATTGTTGTATCTTTTTATTTCTAAAGGAACATGCTCTGTCTGTGTTTTCTTAGTGTATTATTCCTTTTCTTCAGACTGAATCTTTGCTCTTTCACTAACAACTCTGAGGACACATTCCAAGACTTTGGTCCACAAGCATTCCACCTGCTCTCTGCTGTGGATATCCTACAGGAGAAGTTTGGAATTGGGACGCCAATTTTATTTCTCCGAGGATCTGTAAGTGTACCCTTGTGACAGTCTCTGACGGTGCTTTCCACTGTGTGATTGTGGTGCTGGGTTTAGATGACTTACTGGCAAGGCAGTGACACCTTGAGTTCATTCATTGCTTTGGACAAATCTTGCATCCATCAGATGCTATTTTGCTGAGTTGTAACTTGGTGGTCAGCTGCACACTGCACACTGAAAACAGTGTGATACCTTACCACACTGCAATTGCATTAATCCCTAGATTGGTGTTTCTTAGGACAATTAAGGAAAGTAACTTTGTTGTGTCGAGGGACTGGTAGAACAAAATTATATCTTCTGATTCCCAGACACGATTATGTTCTTTGTTCAAAACTTTACTTTCAAGGATTATTTTGTAAGTGGCTGTGTTCAGCAATAGTATTTGGTAGCATATTTTTTTTCCTCTGATAGTATTTTACATTGGAAGTATTTAACATTCTAAGAAAAGGTTTTTGTTTATTTTGGTGCCTTACCAGTGAATAGCTGAGTTTAATTGGACTACTTTCTGTTTTGAGTGATTCATGTGCCCTTATTATGCTGGCAAATGTCAGGCACAAATATGCTTACAGAACTGGTTTTCTGTAGTCCTTCTGTTTATTTGGTAATTTTATTTATGAAGAGTCTGTAAATTTAAGAATTGTATATTAATATTACTTAAATAAACCAATAGTAGAAGGCAGGATACTTTGCAAATATATCTCCTTATTAGAAATATGCTTTATAGTAGAGCTTAAATGCTCATTTTGTATGTAGAATTCAAAAATCATTAAGGTAAGCATTTACTTGTTAAATATTCAAATGCTTCATGTAAATGATTTTGCTTCTGCTTAGAAAGTAATCTATGGAAGTAGTTGTGAAATATTTTTAATGAAACACATTGAAAACTTGAATTACCCTCTCAAGTGTCGATGCTTCCAAGATAATGGGTTTTAAAATTTTGGTTTTTAAATGGCAAAGATGCTTAAAATCTTGACAGTAGAAAAATTATTGCTTAAGGAATTTTTATTTTTATCAGCTCTGCAAGACAGCTCAAATGTAATTAAAATTTCTGTATTTATTTTCTATCATTGTCACCTTTAAAGCCCCTGTATCCAGTGAAAATATTTAATTTATGAAAAGTATCCTTGTTTTGATTTGGTGCAATGTAGCTATATCCAATATCAATAAATAAATTTGTTTCTAGACAAACTTCAAGTGGTCACAAGAGGGATCAGGTTTCACTTATTATGTGAAAACCAAGTCAGACCTCTTATACTGACAGTGTCTTCTGGGAGTCCTCAAATTAGGCAACTCATCCTTAGTGAAACTTTATACTACCCTTGCTAGCTAAAAGTGTAAAGGTTTTAAAAAGTGTCACTTAATGAAATATGTAGATGCTAAAGAGAGTGAAAATAAGGCAAGTTACCTGCCCTGTTTGCAGTGACCGTGATATCTATTGGGATATCATTGAAGAATTATAACTGTTATTCTCTTGAGAACCAAGTAAGTTGTTACCCTTAACCAATTTAGGGCAAGTTAATACCTTTATATGTAATTTTAATATGTAAGATGATATATCAAACTGGTTTTGGGGTTATTTTGACAAGATGATTTTTATAAACATAAATGCAATTTCAGTAGTGCTTGATTCTGTCTTATATTTTTTTCTAAATATTATAAACAGTTACCCAGTTTATCCATAAATTTGTAGAGTTTAAAATTTTGTTTTAATGTGTCTAATTAGAAAATAGTCAATATTGCCTAGAGAACTTTGCTTTAACTGACTAAACAGTTCACCACGTAAAACTCATTGGCAATACTCGAATATGTCATAGCATAGTCAATGGCCATAAGCTAAGAAAACCACGTTGATCATTTGCATACCAAGATTAACATCTTCCTGAATGCCTTATCAAAGTGCTAATTCTTTTTATGCCCTTAGAGTTGGGTACTACTTAATGTTTTAGGATGTGTGTGTGCCTGTATGCAGATGCTCTCACGTAAAGAGTTAGGTACCACTTAAACAGCATTTTAGAATGTGTGTGTACCTGTGTGCAAGTAATCTCACCTCCGTGAGCACATGTAAACACTGAGGTGGACATTGGATGTCTTCCTCTGTTACTTTCCACCTCATTGTTTCTCTTTTGCTACAGTTTGTCACTGAACCGGGGGCTCAGTGTTTTGATTAGATTGGCTTGCCTTAGAGTCCCAGACATCCTCCTGACTGTAGCTCCTGCCACCCATGTTAAGGCGTATTCTCCACACCCAGGTTGTTTTCTTAAACAATATTTTATTAGTTTTTCAAGAGCTTCATATATGTATGAAATATGTTTTGGTCATCATCACCCTCCCCTATTCTTCCAACTCTTCCCAGACCCATCCCTTTGCCTCTCCACCCAACCCCAACTTTATGACCTCTTTCCCCACCCCATGCCCCTGGTGACAGGTCTGAGGGCATCTACTGGTGTGTGTTCAGCCTACCAGGATCCTTAAAGAGCTTACCAACACTTTTAAAAAAGAGTGACTCTGTCCCCCAAAGCCACCAGCTGTCAATAGTTGCTCAGTTGGGGCTCATGAACCTCTTCTCCACTCCTTGCTGCAAGTTTTACTAGCTCGATCATGTGCAGCCAGCCACAGATGCTGTGAATTAATGGGTGCAGTGGTCTGTCATGTCCAAAAGACCCTGTTTCGTTGTAGTTCTACACCACCTCTCACTCTAACCTTTAGGGATGAACCTTGAGCCTTGAGGGAAAGGAGTGTGACACAGATGTCCCATTTGTGGATGAACACTCCGTAGACATGTATTTTCTGTACTTTGACCAGCTGTTTCTGCATTAACTGCCATCCACTGTGAGAATGGTGCTAATGTATGGGTATAGGGATTGGAATTTAGAGGCAAATTTAATACCATGTTAGTTTATCAAAATACTAGTAGCAGATTCACTCCTGGGGCCTGTGAGCTCCCTGACCAAATGACACTGGGCAGATTTACAGTGTCATGCATGTATTTACTCCTGTGGAGGGGCCTGGGGGTGGTAAGGAGAGGCTGGTACTTAAATCCTGTCAGGAAGCGCTTGGTTAACCCTATAATATTCATGCCACTATTGTTCCTATGGGCACATCTGGCCATACTAGTTGTTATTTTAGTGTACAGGACTAACAGCTGGGTAAGACTTGATGCCTTTTTCTACCCCAGCAGCCTTCATAGCTCCTTCTGGTATTGCGAAAGTTCGTCAGTAGAAAGGAAACTTCCTGGTCAGTATCAGCTTGGTTTCTCCATGTCCTGTGGCTAGAGTATGTGTTATCTTCAGCAATGCAGCCTTACCACAAAGTTCTGGTGGGAAACCAAGAACAGTGGCAGTAGCCTGTGTTGTTGGGGTTGGGGGGGGGGCTATAGCACAAATTGAGTAACAATCTGGGAGGAGTTATCCCACACCTGACACTGGGGTTTTTGTGTGGTGACCTGTGGCTTCCTTGAGTAGCATTATCCCCTGTCTAGAATAACTCCAATTAAACTCTTATGTAAGTGTGTGTGTTTAGGAAGCTTATAAACAGTAAGTTTCCATATGGGTTTTAAACCTTTGTTACCTCTCTCTCCACTCTACCCTCTGGTCACTCTACACTCCAGCCTCTTTCCCCTTTATATCACATGCGCTCTATTATCCCCTCCCCTAAGATTGCCCCCCCCCCACCCCACCCATGGTCCCTTTCTAGTTTCTTGCATTCTACAAATACTCCAAGTTAAACACACTATTCTAAATATTCAAAAGTAGGATACACATATAAGTGAGAACATGCCAGCGGTGATGTTTGTCTTTCTGGGTCGGGGTTCCCTGACTCACTATAATGTTTCCCCAATCAACCCAATAACCTGCAGAGTTTATGATTACAGTTTTTTTTTATAGGTACCACATTTTCATTTTCTATTTCATCATTTAATGACTATCTAGGCTGTTTTCATGTCCTAGCAGTTGTGACTAGAGCAGCTATGAACATGGGTGGGTGCACATCTCTGTAGTAGAAAATAGAATCCTTTGGGTACTGGCCAAGGAGTGATTTATCTGGGTCATATGACTCATCTAACTTTATCTTTTTGAGGATTCTTCTTACTGATTTCCAAGTGGCTGTACCAGTTTTCAGTCCCACCAACAGTGCACAAAGGTCCCCCAGATCAGAGTCAGCATTTTTTGTCTTTTTCTTTTTTAAATCTATCCTCAAAGTAGTTTCAACTTGGATTTCTGATGGTTAATGATGGTAAACATTTTTAAAAACATTACCTAGGCATTTATACTTTTTCTTCTGAAAATTCTTTTGAGTTCCATAACACACTTGTTGTTTGTTTTCTTGGTGTTTAGTTTTGAACTCTTTATATATTCTACATACTAATTGTCTGTCAGATGAGTAGTTGGCACTTCCATTCTATAGGCTGCTTTTTCAGTTATGTAATGGTTTCTTTTGTGGTGCAGCCTTTTAGTTTTATAAAATTCTACTTGTTGATTAGTGTATAGATGACAGGGGTCCTTTTCCAGAAGTCTTTATCTGAGTTTGTATACTGAAGTGAACTCCATATTCTTACTGTGGATTTGTCCACAGCACTGAGAACTTGCAGCTGGCCACATCATGGTAGCAGATAGAAAGCAGAGAACTCAAAAGCAGGGGCAGGCTGTAACTGTGGGAGATCTGCCCCCAGTGACCCATTTTCCACCAGCCATGCCTCCATCTCCAAAGGTTCCACAGCCTCTCCAGCTGAGGACCAGTTTTCCAAATGAATGAGCCTGTGAGCAGTGCTTTTATATTCAGGTCATAACCCTGCTTGGGTCACAAGCATGCATGACCCTCTGCAATCATGCATGCTTGCACATATTGGAGAGGATTAGCCTTCACCTAACAGCCTTGTACATGTCCTTCAAATAACATCAGCTTAAATCACATTGAGAATCCGACAAAGAGAGTTTCAGAAACACGTCCCTGCCTTTCCAGTTTGTGTGATGGAGGGCCCAGGAGGTGGAGGTTATAATGACAGATGAATATTAGTCTGTCGTAATCATCTCAAGTACATCTCGCACAAGTAGTTTTCTGTGATGCTGTGTGATGAATACCACCACCCACATTTAAAGTAGTTAAATGCATGGGCTGTGTGAAATAGGCAGTGGGAGAGTGAAGTGAACACAAGAGTGCTTTATGGAGAGTAGAGGTGGGCACACTCCCTCTATTACAGGACAAAACGCATGCAGATGACGGTTTCCTAATGTGTCTAGAACTCAGTGGTCCAAGGGTCTCCCACGAGAATTCTGCCATCACTCAGAGAGAGGTTCAATACTCTAACATCAACTATTTAGGATGCAGTGTTTTTCTGGTGTCACGTGATCAGCAGTTAAATAAACTTTGTAATGTGCTGTGAGCAAAAGCACAATGAGAAGCAGCAGTGCAGTGAGATCCGTGATGAGAAGCAGCAGTGC
>CAJQZJ010027320.1:0-36307 GCA_907164525.1 Lophiomys imhausi | reverse complement strand
GTGAGATCCGTGATGAGAAGCAGCAGTGCGGTGAGATCCGTGATGAGAAGCAGCAGTGCAGTGAGATCCGTGATTTCACGACAACCGTCAGGCCACATTTTCTTTATCATTCATGTCCTAGAAATGAGCTGTAATGGTGATCATTTTTAAAAACTGTTACAAAATAGCAAAGGTGAAGTATTCCAGACACATATCCAGTCCTATCCACTGAGAATTATATCTGAATTATGTGAGGATTTTTCTATATTTCAGACAGAATACTATTTTCATGACATACTTGTCAGCTGAGTTTTCAGAACAAAAAGGTGGAGCATAAAAAACCCTAGAGGTTTAAAAAAGCTGGAATTTGTTTTTAAACCAAAGAATTGCTAGGTAGGCTTTTCTTTATTTGGCCTGTTTATTTGAGTAAGAGGTTTTTAGACATTTTATTTCCAATTGCAGAATTCTCAGCGTCTTCCCAATAAATATCGTGGTCACAGGCTTTTTGGCGCTGGCAAGGATCAAACAGAGAGTTGGTGGAAGGCCTTTTCTCACCATCTCTTAGCAGAAGGATTCTTGGTAGAAGTTCCCAGACAAAATAAATTTGTGAAGACTTGTTCCCTCACAAAAAAGGTAAACAGCACAGAGATCTACCTGTTAGACTCAGTTCTTCCCACTGTGTATTAAGATTCTTCTTGCTTTTGATAGGGTAGAAAATGGCTTGCTGAAGCTGGTTTGCAATCTGCTCCGAGCCTCATCCTTCAAATTAACGAAGAGATGTGTCCGAGGATGGCTCTGCTGCCAAGGTTCTCTTTTTCAGTTTTTTTTTTTCCCCATTAACTTTTGGTTTTGCTTAAGTGATTCGAATTCTAGCAGTTTATAGACATTGTACAGGTAAAATCAGTTGTCTCACTTGAGTGCAAGTGGTAGAGGAAGCCGCCGGAAGGGTAAGTCACAGAACGCTTTTCTGATTGATGCCAAGTATCTGACTGCAGTACATATGAAGCTACTTTTGAAGGTAAGGTTAAAGAAGTGTTCCTTACAGGAGAAAACAGGCTTGGGAAATCCTGTTTTGTACTCTTTTAATTTTTAATCTTTTTAGTTTTTGAGACAGAGTTTCTCTGTGTAGCCCTGGGAGTCCTGAAACTTGTTCTGCAGACCAGGCTGGCCTCGAACTCATAGAGATCCACCTGCTGGGATTAAAGGCATATGCACCACCACTGCTCAGCTTTTATTTACTTTTTATAGCTGATACCATGCAATACAATGTAGTGTAAAGATGAGTCTTGAATCTTCTGATTGCTCTAGAGTTTGTAATCATCTTTCTAAATGACATCCTTTTAAACCATTAGTTTTTCGTTTATCACTTAAAAATAGTTGACTTTTTATTAAATGGCATATTTCCCTTTTCTCAATTCCTTGAACAAAATATTTGAGCCATTGTTTTTTTGCAATGCTGTAATCATACAAATATCACAAATAGTCATAAGCAAATGTGTCAGTTTGGTTACTGCTTTTTCTTTCTTGGTGTTAATAACTGTCTTTTTTCTCAAGTTGGCTTTAGCTTTCTTTTACTAATTTTTCTTTTCCATTCACTCTCCTTTTATCTGTTCTCTTGTAGTTACTTTCTTTTTATCCCTTCTCATCTTGGGAACACTGAATTTTTATAATCAGATTCTCATTGTAAAAATTCTCATTCACTATCATTTCTCAGCCTTTCAGCTAAAATCAAATATAAAAACTGTTCCTACTTCCTGAACAATGCGTCACTTCAAGGATGTCATATCTGACCTTAATAGTTGATGTTTTCTGTAGTTACTTTGAAATTTTCTTCTGTGTACTTGTAATAATCGTATACAACATGTTTTTAAATTAGGTTTTGTTTGGCATACAAATACATGGGCTTTTTAGAACATTTTCATACATGTGTCATGCACTTCATTGTTTTTTACCTGCTTCACGACCCCCATACTTCCTTCCCTTCTTGCTAGTCTCCTTCCTCTTCCTCCTGTTTTCATGACATATGGATCCCATAGCTGAGTTCATTACCCCTCATCTCCTTCCTCCCTTCTCACAGTGCCTTCACTTTTGTCACACACAGGTGCACACACACGCGCGCGTGCACACGCGCACACACACACGTGCACACACACGCGCACACACGTGCATTTAGACCTGCATATGAGGGAAATGTGGTATTTTTATTTGAGTATTTGAGTCTCTGGCTTATTTGGCTTAGCATAATCATCCCTACTGTCATCCATTGTCCTGTGGGTGTCATGATTGCATTCTTTAAAGCTGAGTAAAACTGTGTTGTGTATATGTATCTCATTCTCTTTATCTGTTCAGTGTTAATAGACATCTAGGTTGGTTCCGTACCCTGGCTATTGTGAATCAATTAAAAAAGATGGACAGGTGTCTTTGCGGTGTGTTGACTTACAGTTCTTTGGAGGTGTGTGTCTCCAAATCTGTATCATATAGTAGTTGTATTTTTTGAGAAATATTTGCATCCCAATTTCCATGGTGGCTGTGTTTACATTCTCACAGAGAGTGAATACGGCTTCCTTTATTCCCACACCTTTGTCTGCATTTGCTGTTTGTTTCCTTGATGATTACCATTCTAGTGGAGTGAGACAGGATATCAGAACAGTTTTTATTTTTCCTTTCTGATGGCTGAGGGTATTGAACATTTTTTTCCAAGTATTTATTTGCCAGTTGTTTTTGATCCTTTGAGATTTATTAATTCAATTCATCGACTTACCTATTGACTGATTTTGGATTTTTGGTATTTTACTTTTATATATTCTAGATATTAAGTTACTGTTAATGAGATTTTCCTCCCATTTTGCAGACTTTCTCTTCACGCTAGTGATTTTAGAGGATATCTTTTCATTTTCCCCCTCATTTATTATAATGTTGGCTGTAGGTTTACTGTTTGTAATATTCATTATATGAGGTATATTCTTTTCTTTGTACTTTCTTAAAGGCTTTTTTGTAGTTTCATGAAGGCTGTTGAGCTTTGTTGAAGGTTTTTTTCTGTGCACTTTGAGATGATCATGTGTCCTTGAGACATCCTTGAGTCTTTTTATGTTGTATTTTACATTTATTGTGTATCCCTGAAATGTAACCCACTTAGCCCTGGTGTATGACCTTGTGTGTTCCTGAATTTTGTTTGCAGGTTTTTTGTTTATGTTTACCATGGATGTTGGTCTATAACCTCTCAGTGTCTCTCTTTCTCTCTCTGTCTATATCCTTTTCGGTTTCTGTTTCTCTAAGTCTCTGTCGTCTGTCTCTGTCACTGTGTGTGCCCATCCTTCTCTTGTTTTGGTAGGGCAATGGTAGCTTCTCTATATGAGTTTGGTGGTGTTCTTTCTCTTTCTATTGTATGGAAAAGTCTGAGGCGCATTGCTGTGTGCTTGTTTGTTTGGATTTGGTGGAATTCAACAGAATCCTCCTGATCCCGAGTGTCTCTTTGACAGAAGACTATAACCATTATTTGCTGTGCATCTGGGACAAAATACCTGACAAGAGCAACTTAGGGAAGGCAGAATGTTTGTCGGCTCTCATTTTGAGGGTTCTCTCCATCATGGTGGGAAATTCATGACAGTATCTGATTGTCCCTATAGTCAGCAGCAGAGGGAAATAAATATTCATACTCAGTTTCTTCCTTGTTTTTATATAGTCTGGGATCCCAGCCCGTGGAAGGCCCACTCCCGTGTTCCAGGTGAGTCTTCCCACCCCAGTGAACTCGATCTAAGTAATCTCTAAGTAAATACCCAGAGGCCCCTCACCTGTACAGCTCTAGATCCTGTCAAGTTGTCAATCAGTGCCATCACACAGGCTCTTACCTCTTCACCTCTGTTGCCTTTTATGGCACATTTTTATTGAACTTTTTCTCTCTATGTTTCTATGTTAGTGATATCACTTAGAATTTTGCAAGAAAATCTGATAGTAAGATTTTGGTTTACTAAAAGTCACCATGCTAATAGCCTGTCATTGTTAAGATTCCATGAAAACAAGGTAAAAGTTCAATTGGGTCTGTGAGATGAATAGGGGGTAAAGGCTTGGTTCACAAGCCCGATGACCTGACTTGATCCCAGGTACCCAGGGAGACGTGGAAGGAGAGAACTGGCTCCCTCAGTTTGTCCTCTTACATACATACAGCATGACATGTGTGCACACATATACAATAAATTAAAAAATTTTAATGTAAATTTAAGGACAGTTATAATTTTCTTAATTAACTTGGTATTTCTTTGAACTGCCTATGTTTTGTCAAGTGCAAGTTGATTTAATATATGTGATAGGATTTGATAAATATGGGAATGAGTTTTTTCCTTATATTGTAATCATTGAATTCTTGGAACAGAAATTTACAAACATTTTCTGCAATACTAAACACATTCACTCTCCTGTTTTCAAGAGAGAGAAATGTAAGTCTGACATCTTTTTTTTAAATAATTTATTTTTTATTTCTTCAAGTTACATCTCAATCACAATCCCCTCCCTACTCCCCCCTCTAGTCCCACCCTTCCACCCTCCTCCCCCTCAACCCCCCATCCTCTTCCCTTCCTTTTTTTTTTTTTTTTAGTTTAAGGTATTTCTTTTTTCCCCCCAACAGCTCTCCCTTTCAGTTCAAAAAATGGTTCTTTTTCTTATAACTATAAATACAATACAAAACAACAGAAATAAACAGGCCACAATTATAAGAGTTATATGGCTTAGCATACATTCCCAATGTCCAGTCCATATGTATTTGGCACCTGACTTTAACATTCTACTATCTAACCATCTCCATGAGTTTAAAGTTCTATATCTAACTCAGCTTTCATACTAACTTGCCTCACAATTTTAAAAATATCTTCTTAGATCCAGATCACCTTCTTGATTCCTAAACAACTCAAAATTTAACTATGAGACTCTAGCTATCTATTCTTCAACCACCTCAGAGACCTGAGGGGGATAAATATATCTGATTATATAGGAAGTGCAGGGCCTGCAGCTTCCAAAACTAAAAAATGACATACCAGTGGCTGCCTGGACAGTTCCCATTTTCTCTCCATACATTACAGCATCAATCTTCAGCCATTTGGCCCCATTTCTCTGACAGACTTGGTTGTAGAGCAGGAATTATGAAGGACTTACCTACCCTGTCTTGGCAGAGCTAGGCTGAAGTCTGACATCTTTTATAAAATTCTATCATATAAAATTTCATTTTACGGCTTTTCCTATTTATAATTATCCTATCAATGAGAAATGCTTCTTTTGAGATATCTAGTTTGCCTCCCAGTACATTTCCTTCTGGTAATTTGATACATTCTCTACACTTTTTGAAAAATATGAAACAAAACTATGTCTTTTGTCATATATTTGTTTGTATGATTTTGAAAACAATCTGATTAACCTTATTAACTCTTTGGCTACCAACAAGAATCATTGATTTCACAGCAAGAACGGACTATGTTCCTGTTGGTTAGGAGAGTATTTTCTTCTCTGTGGATAAGCAGTATTTTTCAATATTTTGTTTCCAAGCACATAGCTAAGAAGGAAGATTGGTAGATGCTCTCCTTAAGCCATTATGAAAGAGCTAAATGACACTTTTAGCTGTAGCATTATAATAAATTATCTGATCCAAAATGGTTAATGTCTGGGCTGTTTCAATTGACGTCCAGATCTTACTTGTGTCGTGAAGAATAAATGCTAATTTGGAAAGAATCTTATTTGGAGTGTGTAAAAAAGTAAATGAGGAAGAAGAAAAGTGTGTTTATTTTCTCTTAAAAATTTTAGTGTCGTGATGCAGTCACCAGGAACATCTTACAGTTCCCCAGAACCTGTCATTTCAGCACAAGAGATGGACACTCGGGTAAGGCTTTTGTACGATTAGTTTATGAATGGGTAGCTAATACTCTAAGACAGAGACCGGCTCATTTCATCTTCAGGGAAAAAGTGGTGCCTGGAGTTCTAAAGTAAAGGCATCTTCTTCCTAAGTGCATTTCAAAAAGCAGTGCTGTTTCTTTGTTTTTGCTAGACTGTGTTATATGTCAAGTTGGTGGAAGCTAGGCAGAAACATGCTAATAAAATGGATGTGCCTCCGGCTATTCTAGCAACAAACAAGATTCTGCTGGATATGGCCAAGATGAGGTAAACTGCTTATGTTCCGATTCTCTTTGATATAGCAGATTTCTAAAACATATCGTTAGGTAGTAGTATGACCCCGGCTTCAGCTTGTGATGTGACTGTCACATTGCCCATGCTGCGGCCCTGTCTTAGATGCCCTCTAGTTCCATGTCTCCATGTGAGTGAATCATATAAAACCTCATCCACCAACCACTCACAATCTGAACGCCTCTCCTCTCATTTTTTTTTTTTTTTTTAGTTATACTGTGATGCTCCTAATGACAGGCTTAAAACCTTGTTCTTGCTTTCATGCCTCTTAGTATGTCTTTCTTCCTCTTATTTAAATCATTTTCAACTCTTCACTTAGATGCTCCTGTGACTACCAGTCTGTGCCTTTCTTCTATTGTTACTTCAGACCTTTCTAGAATTCCCTATTGCAGAAGCCTCTTAACTGGTCACTCCCTTACATCTGATAACTAATAACAAATTGTGTGGTCTTGACTTCTTTGGCTTGGAAATCAAGCCCTTCTATTTGTTGAGTTAAACCTACTGCTTCATTTCAGTACAGAATTTGGAATGGTTTCTATAACCTGAATTTGCTTACCATTTCTGGGCAATGCTCTCTTAGCTTTCATGTTTGCTGTTTCTGCCTTGAGTTCCTTGATTCTTCACAATTCCTCTTAAGAAATCCTCGAGGTCTGACTTAATTACAGCTTCCTCCATGATGTCTCCCATTGTTTTAATCAGCCAAATAATTCCCCTCCCTTGAACAACACATCAAGGGCTTTCAGGTGAATTCTAAAGATGCTTTTATGGTGAATAGTGCTTTGTTTGTTTTTCTGTATAATTTATTGTAAACATATATCATACATTAGAATTTAAGCTCTTAATAACAGCATTAGTTTCCCACCTCATTATGGCTTTGATATCACGTGGCACGTGTCTCAGAAGAACAGGTGTTGAGTAAGCACTTAGGACTTTTTCCAAAGTTTTGTCTATTGGATTCTTTAAAACTTTGTTTCTATCACTAAATTTCTCTTACTAGGTATTGCTTTAATGGAGGATATGCTTACATGTTACAATTACTATTTTGTTAGGTAGATAGATCTGTATTCTAAGAAGATACTTTTAAGTATGCCCTATTGAGAGGATATACTTAAGGTGTAAAAGTAATCATTAATTAGATTGATAGATTTTAGGATGAATGGAAAAAAATGGAGCTCTGTGATTCCATGTGGGCATTGTTTAGGTTTAAAGTGCAGCATAGAGGTTGTATCATAATAAGGGCATTTAAAATGTAAATATTCTAACTAGCAGCATGGACTTAGAGTAAATATGGTGTTCAAAAAACAAAGACTCAAATAAACTCATTTCTTTAAAGTCCTAGTGAGCTAGTTTACTATTATCAGGGACATTTTACAGGGAAGAAATATGAATGAGACTTTCTTTTGAGTTTCTTAGCCTTTCTTATCACCCCATTTAGAGCTCTCATAGTTTTCCATTTCTGTGAATAATATGGGTAACCAGAGGGAACACTGGGTGTTGGTGTAGTCTTTTCTGATAATGGCCTCTTCACCAGTTAGTGTACTCTGAGTTTTGTGGTGATAGAAGCCATGCTTTTATTTGTTAATTGTTTACATTGCAAATCTACCAGTGAACAAAAGTAGAGAAAGGAATTATGAGGTGTGGCTGTTTGTATAAATCACTGGTTTTGATTGTAGAGAAATACACAGTTATTGCATACAACGTGAGGCTGAGCATCAGCTGTATTTCTGGAGTGATGTTGTCTATGTGGTTTCTTCATAATTCTTCCCCTTTTGTTTGTAAACGACAGACCAACTACTATTGAAAATGTGAAGCAGATCGATGGTGTTTCTGAAGGCAAAGCTACTCTGTTGGCCCCTCTGTTGGAAGTCATCACACATTTCTGTCAAGTAAATAGTGTTCAGGTAAAATACTCTGATTTTCAGAAGCTCTTGGAGAGTCACATGTCGCCATTTCAGGGGCGACACTCTCTCCCTGTGTTTGCATTTCTATCTGGACATTCAGAAAATAAATTCAGATTGTTTTACAGCAAATGGTTGCAAAAATATATTAGCTGCATACTTCTTAAAATTAATTGAGATAAGACCTGCCTTTGTAGCCTAGTTTTCACTGGAATTGACCATGTAACCCGTTTGGAATTGAACTTGGATTCCTATCTCAGTCTTCCAGTTTGGGGATCGTAGACAGAAACCACCATGCCTGGCAGTTACCTGCCTTTATTGGTGATGTTAAAGTAGCCATCGATGTACATGCCTATTTAATTGGAAAGTTTTATTTTAAGTTTGAATGAGCATTGTATTTTGACTGACAAGTTCTTTTATTCTCCAATATGGTTGTTCGAAATTGAAGCTGTGTATGTATCCTAGCTGTTAGTTGGTAAGGAGCCTAGGCAGTTTGTTTTTTGGTTTTTTGTTTGTTTGTTTTATGGTTTGGCATGTGCCCTAATCAATGCCCCTTCCTATAATTCTGTCCTTCAGTATTAAATAGCTTTTATTTTATTCTCTTCATTTTTTGTAGTATTTTCCTCACTTCATTTGATGATTTCTTGTTCCACCATAATTGACCCTTTCCACAAGGGTTGTTTGTTTGTTTACTTCAAACTCCTGTGTGAGACACACCGTGAGAGGAGACCATCTAGTCTGAAGACTGCTGATCTCAGTGTCAGGGAGCAGGATTTCAGCTCCGTGGTTTAACTGCGTGAATTTGACAGTATCTTCCATTTCACTGGGGCTCTCTGCATTTGCTTATCTGAACCACAGAAATGATGACTTCTGTCCCCATATCAGGGAAGCAATGAGAACTGTTAGAGAAATTAGCCACCCATGGTAGTGTATGGAGTTGCTTCTCCCTGGTACTCATGGGTAGGCCTACTGTGTTCTCTTCAGAAGGCTGTTCCCTGCTCTGTATAGGAATGTCTGATATTTGTGTATACCATTTCCTCTTTTGAAACAGAATATCTTTGGCAACTTTAAAATTTTTCTTTCATAACTTCATGCAGGAAATTGTATGAAATTCATTGTATTTCATATTAGATATTTTGAAAATGAAATTGTGGTATCTTGATGATTAGATAGGGAATATCACACTCAGTGACAGTAACTGTGTAAGCACCTTCTCTTTGAGATCATGGTATACCTTCCTTCTTGAGTTAGTGCTGTTATCTAAACGTGAGTGGATTACCCACTTCAAGAGAGGAAGCTCAAGTGGGACAAAAGAGAAATACTGCAAGCGTAGGTGTCGAAGCAACCTTCCTGCATCTTCTGTGGAGAGAAAAGACTGCCCATTTCTGCAGTTAGCCTAAGCTACTGAAAACATTTAGTAAATAGTCACTGTATTTAATAATCTTTTCATATATTTGCTTCAAATGTATTTAAATTTTTATTGAGCTCCCTTAGTGACAGGATATAGAAACAAGGTGTTCTCAAAGCGAAGCTCATAAATACTTCCTCATGAATCTTTGTATAATAGATTACAATGATAAATTACCTTATCAGGATGAAGGCAGTTTTATTCATCAGGAGACTAGGCTTATTACATTATTAAGCTACTTTTTTCTTGTTTAGTTATAACCATTCTATGCTGTTTTAATCTGATTTTTATATATGAACAAAAAAGTTTTATTTTAAGGTTTAAGAAAATTCCAATATTTTCAGTGAATTTAATTTTTTTAATCTTCTGTTATTTCATAAGGAGCTATATCTAAAAAGGTTTTAAAAATACATCTTTGAAATACTTTCTGTACTTATTTTTATCGTGTGCGTGTGTGTGTGTGTTTGTGTTTGTGTAGGATCCACCTGATGTGGGTGTTGTAAATAAAACTGAAGTTCTCTAGAAGAGCAGTGCATGCTCTTATCTACCAAGTCATCTGTCCAGCCCTATATCTAAGGCTTTACATGATGCTTCAAGGCCAGGGCTCATTATGTATATGTACATGCATATATACATATTTAGTTATATACATATGCAGATATGGTGGGTTACCTTTCTTTATGATCTATGTGCCCATTCTGTGATTATAGTATCTTGTATATAGCTTTCATTCAGTGTCTACTTCCAGAGGATTAGTTCAGAGACATTAATTAGAACATTATATGGTTCTTTTGAATTCTTTTTTTTTGCATTTTTGGGGGTTTGTTTGTTTTTTGTGTTTTCGAGACAGGATTTCTTTGTATAACAGCCTTGGCTGTCCTGGAACTCACTTTGTAGACCAGGTTGGCCTCAAACTCATAGAGATCCACCTGCCTCTGCCTCCCAATTGCTGGGATTAAGGGTGGATGCTACCATGCCCAGCTTTGAATTCTTTATTATGAGCCAAAGAGAAGATGAGAAAGTTTGTTGTGTGCTCTTTAGTTTATTTAATCTTTTAAGTCAACATGTAAAAAGTTCAAATTCTTTTTTTTTTTGCATTCCCCATGAAAACTTTTTGTTATTTGTTTTATTTTCCTGTAATGCCTCACAGTCATGGTTGGTCAATATGTTGATGGTATTATTATATCTGTCATTATATTATTATTATTATTATTATTATTTGTGCTACCTTTAAAATTCTGCAGACAGACCTCTTTTCGAGTACAAAACCTCAAGAGGAACAGAAGACAAGTCAGGAAATGGAAAATACAGAATGCTCACTTTCACAGTCTGTGGCTGTCACGTATTCTTTATTCCAGGAAAAGAAAATGTCCTTGGTAAGTGCAAAGAGCCTTCAGTGTGTTTGCACTTGGGTTTCTCAGCTGTTTAGCACTGAAGCTGTGACGTGGGGTTTGTTACTTCTTGTCATGTAGTAAGTCTCATCTTTAATTTTCAGACACAGTGGATTCTCTTTTTCTGGTAAGCCTGTCTCTGTCAGGTAACAATTGTAAGTCTAGTGACCATGATTGTCTTAACAGAGACTGTATTGCAGGTAGGGAGAACACAGCTGTAACTCAGGGAAAATGTAGCAAAAGCATATTAAAACCAGTTTAAAACTGGTTATTATTTATGCACCAGGTCTCAGCTATGAGCATTATGTGTCAGTGGTGGTGCCGGATTTCCCACTCTGTGAATGGATTTCCCAGTAATGACCTAAAAGCTATCTGTTTCTCATACATTCAGGTTTTCTTTTTTAATAATTGGCTGTAACTTTTCTTTCTCTCAGAATTTAATGTCCTATACTTCTTATTTTATGTATAGATATAAATTTGTAGTTTTATATATATTCATATAAAATGTTGAGAATGAATAAACCATGAATATATTTACATATCTCCAAAAAAACCTGGTTATTAGTGTTTATATTATTAAGAAACACAGAAACAAAGTATGATCAAATAATACAAAATGTAGGTATAGCATTCTTTACACCATTACTATGAAATCTGAGAAGCTTTGTACTATGGAATGTGTATGTGTTATTCTCCCATGCCTTCAGTGCTCACACTTATGTGCATTGTGGGAGCCCTGGGCTTCATTCCAGGCACTGCCAGAGAAAATAAGCACGAAGCTGTGAAAACATGCTGTTACATGTGTACGATGTATACACTGTTTCTGGAACTCATTCAAAGATCTGAAAATAACTTTCTAAAAGTTTAGTTTTCACTCTGTGTCTTCCAGCACTCACTATTCCATTTTTCCTTCCAAAATTATGTTGGACATTCTTTTAAAAATCTTATTACTGTGAACAATGGTCACAAGTAATATTTCTTCATTGATCTAACATAAGTCTCTAAGGCTGTTGAGCTTTTATTCTATGAGATGGAGAGCAATCACTATGAGACCCCTGCCCTGCATTCCTGGCTTCTCTGACATTAACCTGATTTGGAACAGCTCATGTGGGTCAGAGCCTGCTTTTCCTGACCATTGTGCATCAGGACACTTTATTCAGCTTACAGTCAGATGGAAATAAAAATATACAGTCTTGAGCTTAGAATGTCTAGTCAAGTTCCTCACTTAAAATTAGAAAAACCTTTAGCCAGTACACCAAGTGATTTCATTAGCTATCTTTAAAATAAAATACATGGTAAGTAGGAATTTAAGTTAAATCTTATAAAAGCAGTCAGTAACGTGTACTTGTTGAATATACCTTACATGTATGATTTGATCATGTATGTATGTACAGTAACTGAATATGGTTACCAAAAAAGTTTGGAATGGACTCCAAATCTTTGAAAAAGTATATTCTCTTGCTCAGTAATAATACATAAAATATATTTCATTTTACCATCAGTGACGTGATAAATGAAATATCTTCATTTATGTCTTATGGTATTATGCAGTAATGTTTGATTTTCCAAAATGATCGTTGATTATCTATGCCTCCCTGGAGCCTTAACAGGGTCTTGCTAGTTAACCACAGAATTAAACACATCTGAGGACTAATTAGTGACGAGCAATAATACAATTAGTTGGAGGTAATTTGATGCCTAGTATCAAATAACCCCGATATTATACACACATGGTTCATACTTTTTAATGGAAAGGGGTAGACATTTAACAAAAGCAATTTAACAACTACTTATGAAAGATGAAAATATTGCCCTAGATGGTCTGCTGTGTGAGTGAATCAACATTCACACACACAGTCTACATTCAAACTTTCTAAATATACTGAAAGAAAAAAGAAAGAAATGAACATTACTGTCACTGAGTGTCTTATACTTTTTGTTGTTTTCTTTTAAAGCTTTTACCTAATACATATTGAGAATGTATTTGGAGCCACATCTATTTTAAAAGGTTTATAAAAATACTTTCCAAAATTGATCATCATTGGCTTAAGTTCAGTAGTATGATAAGGGTGAACAAGCATCCTTGTTAAATTGTAGTTATTGTTTTATGAATGGATCCTGTTTAAAATACTTATTAAAGTCTTCTTGGGGCCCTTCTAAAAAAGGGAGCCTTGCGTCATCCCTGAGCATTTAGGAACTGTATTCTTGGAAATGCATGTAGCCGAAGCACCGAGTCCAACTGTAAGAGCATTACAATACAGCTTTCTGTATTTTCAGAAGTTTGGAACAGTGGCTGATGGCTGACCCCAATACCTTTTTAAAGTGAATGCGAAGGGCAGTGGTAGAGATTGAGTTGTTGGCTAAAGTTGAATGGTTTTGTTTTAATCAGTATACAGAGTGGAGCCTGCGGAGGTCTATCTAGTAGTTTTGAAGAAATCTTTAAAATGAATGTTTTACTCAATGTTTATTCGGTGCTGATTGCTCAGTGGATATTCTCTGCCTGCAGATGTCAGGTGTTTGCTTTCTGAGAGGCGCAGTACGAAGTCTTCGGCTCACTGGCTCCTCTGTATTCTTTCTGCAGCACAGCATAGCTGAGAACAGGCTTCTGCCGCTCACAGCAGTTGGCATGCACTTGGCCCAGGCGGTGAAAGCAGGCTACACCCTGGATATGGACCGAGCTGGCCTGACCCCAGAAGTCCAGAAGGTCATCACCGACGTTATCCGAAACCCTCCCATCAGCTCAGGTGATGAGTGCAGCCTAATGACCTGAGTTAACTCAGATGAAGTAAACAAGCAGTTGGCTCCCAGGGGCATGTTAACAGCACTGACCCTGTGCTCTGGTGAAATTTTGCTTTGGTACTTTGGTAACTTTTTTTTTTTTTTAATTTTAGAAAAAACAAGTATTTCTTACTCAACAGACATATACTGAAGAATTCTTTCTTTTCAGATTATAATTTTCCCCCTCATCCCCAAATCAGGCATGCATGCTTAAAACCACATTGTTCTTCATATTCCTTCCCAGCCGCTGAAGGACTCCTCATTTTCCCCTAAATGCCTCTGAGTCCCTGCCATTGGAGAGAATGTTTTTTATATTCTCTCTCTAACCAACATGGTCAGTGGTATCAGTCATTGGCATGCCAAGCTCTGTAGCCCCAGTAGAGGAGTTCCTTCTCCATTCTCCATGCTTGGTAGACAGGTCAGCAGTCAGGAGTACTGGCTGTTCTTCCAGAAGACCAGGGTTTGATTTCTGGCACCCACATGGTGGTCCACAACCTACTGTAACTCCAGTTCCAGGGGTTCTGACACCTCCTCTGACCTCTGCAGGGACCAGGCATACACATGGTGTGTAGACATACATGCAGATAAAACATCCATTTTTTTAAAAAGGCATTTTATTCTTGTCCCACTGAGGAACCTCAGCTGTGCCATGGAGCTCAGTCCCCTGCTTGCCTTACAGAAATATTTAAGAAATGATGCGTTTTTTACAGAAGTAAAGTTACAGCATATTAGAGGATTTTCCTCTTAAGTGCAGAGATATAATATCAGTATGCTGCAACAAAAAATCTGATTTTTAAAAGATTATGTCTGGTTCCAGGACAGCCAGGGCTATTACACAGAGAAACCCTGTCTGGAAAAAAAAAAAAAAAAACCCTTAAAGAAAAAAAGAAAGAAATTCTTTTTGTTAGACTAGAGCAATGATTACCTTAAAAACAAACAAAAAACCCTTCTCTGCAAAGCTGGGTGAATTCTTACTTTTCATTACCTCAAATTCTTTCTCGTATGGAAACAACTAGAGTTGTCCCTCAATCCAAGAATTTGTAAATAGATAAAGCGACAGAATTACTCAGTAAGAGTATTTCTCAAATATAGTCCCCTTATAATTTGATTTTCTGTGCATAACTTGTGTATAGAGAAAGCATTTCTAGACATGCTAATTTGAGATTTAGAGTGATACTTGCACGTTTATAGTTATAAGTTAATGAATTGATATTTTTGGGAACTTGGCCAATGTGGACCTGATAAGGTTAAATTTAAGTTTCTGAATTTTAAGTCTCAAGGGCCAGATCTTAGGCTTTGTGGTAAAATATCCAAACTAACTCAATTGTGAGTCATCTTATGAGAAAGTCAGCCTTCCTGACAATGACAGTAGCCAGTCTGTTAGAGGTGAAGATAGAATGAGGGACATAGCATTCACTGTGCAGGGTTGGATTAAGGTCATAGCAACCTTTGTCCATTGTAAAATTGACACATTGTTTTAGGGAAAGCTGAGGACTGGAACTTCTCTAGGAATGCATTGTCTCTTAGGATCCAAATACATGCTTTGGTAAGTTGGTTGGGCAATGTTGTGTCGCATTACTTCCTTTAAAGAACATTCACAATCATGTTTACTGCTAATTGGCTACCTTACTGAAACCATAAACTGACAGATGGAGTTAGCCTAGACAGGTATGTGCAAAGGCTTTGGCAGTAGATGCACTAGTGAGCCAATCTTAGCTCTGACAGTTCATAATTTGCGACCATAAGCACATGACCTACAACCTTCCAGGTCTCATTTTCTTCAAGTGTGAAATGGAAAAGTGTTTTTACAGAATTGTCAAAAATACATTGGATACCAGACAGAGAGCCTTGGTACATGGTAAATAGTAAATAGTGGTGATTATTGAAGTAAATGGTAATGTCTAGGAACATTTTAAAATACCCTTTAAATAGCATCACTTTTATATTCCATATTTTTTGATGGTTAATTAAGAATATATGAAATTGAAGCTAGAGAAATGGCTCAGTGGATAAGAGCACTTGCTGCTTTTGCAGAGGACCCAGGTTGGGTTCCCAGCACCCACATGACCTTCAAATGTCTGTAACTCCAGTTCCAGGAGATATGATGCCCTGCTCTGGCCTGTGCAAGCATTAGGCACACACAGAGTGCACATACATACATGCAGGCAAAACGCTCATATACATAAAATATAAACAAATAAATCTTTAAAAAAAAT
Organism: Lophiomys imhausi; assembly: GCA_907164525.1. Lineage (NCBI taxonomy): Eukaryota > Metazoa > Chordata > Mammalia > Rodentia > Muridae > Lophiomys > Lophiomys imhausi. The sequence continues at coordinate 20,472 of CAJQZJ010027320.1, read as the reverse complement.
AATATATGAAGTTAGTAAGTAAGTGTATACAGAGGAAGGTGTCAAAAACTGCATAATCACTCCTCAGTATTGATTTCATGTCTCCCCAGGGATATGAAAATCTGTGGATGTCTAATTCTCCTCTATAAAATGTAACACATATCTTATATACTTTAAATCACATTGCATCACATATAACATGAGGCTGCTACATTATAATGCTATGTCAGTAGTTCTTGCAGTGTATTGTTTGAGAAATAATAGGGATAATATGTATACATGTTTAGTACAGGTGCTGGGTTTTATTTGTTTTGAGACAAGGTCTTGCTGTGTAGTCTAGGCTGGCCTTGAACTCATGATCCTCCTGACTCTGTGCTGGGATGGGAGGTGTGTACCACCATACCCAGTCTGTGGTTGGGGAAAGCAGGATGTGGAACGTGTGGCTTTGGTGAAGAGCCAGCAGATAACAATGATGAATTGTATTTTATTGAAGCGAGTGAGTTTGAGAATTCTGGAGACTATCATGATTTTTTGTGTGTTTATATAGTAAATAATTAAGCAACATTCTTGAATAACAAGAAAGGACTGTTCTAAACTTGATTCAGTATTGCCACATAACTGCAGAAACAGCGATTTGGCTATGGTAAAGAATTGAGTTGCTATTAATTTAATTTCTAAGTTAAATAATTATAAAGTTAAAGAACTTTTGACTAAGAAATAAGTAGAAACATTTATTTTTCTCTTTCCCACTTCCACCCTGTTTTACATAAGGATTTGGAGCCAAGAGAATTGTAAAAATAATTTTAGTATCATGTCTAAGATTGATGATTTAGCAAGTTTTAATTTTCACTATGCCATTTTAAGTCATATTGCCAAATAACTTAAAATTAACTTAAAAGTTGTCAAAATAAAATGTAACTTAAAATTTTTAGTAAGGTTCAGGTTTAGTAAGTCTTTTACTTGACTAAAATAAATTAATTTTATTTCCTTTAGTATTTTCTGATGTCTTTAAATATTGTCTACCATAACTAGTACCCTCTATTGTCTAAGCTTAGCAGTTTAAGTTTCAGTTGTTATATAATTAATTTTTAAATAATTTTTTTAGTATTTGAGAATTTCATGCACAAATACTGTATTTGCCTCATTTCTACTCCCTCTCCTCTATCCAATTTGTTGCTGTCTCCTGCATCCCATCTCAAATTCATGACCTCTTCTTACACACACACACACACACATACACGCACACATACACACACACACACATACACACACAGACACACATACACACACGCACATACACACACATACACACATGCAGACACACATACATACACACATATACACACACAGACACACACAGACACACACACACACATACAGACACACACATACACACAGACACAGAATCTACTGAGTCCAGTATTTGTTCTCTGTGTACCTATGTGTAGTTAGGGCTGACTTCATAACTTTTTAAAGTAAGGAATTATAAAACCACATATAACCACACAGAGTTTAGAAATATAAAAAAAATATTTATAACTGGATAGCCTGCTTTAACAAACATTAGAGATGAAGTCTTTTATAACTCATGAGTCACTAGTAGAACTTGTCTTCACCACAGAGTGGTGTGCACCATCGTACCCAGAATGCAACAGTGAGTAAATCTTCATCAGACATGGACCAGATACACTAGCAAAGAACAAAGACGGAATTTAAAATGTATTTGTGAAACAGGTAATCTCTGTCTGTTAGAACATACTGTATATACGTTGAATACGTAACATATAGACATATATTTGTATATCCTGCTTCAAATCCAAGTAGAGGAAGAGGATTATGGTAATCATGAACTCTTAAACCTTGTTTCTTTGATAGTGCTCTCATGGTCTGTAAGCTGTCATATAGGTTTGAGATTTGGGGTTTGAGTTCTTGTTTTTCTTTGATAAAGTACTATTTGTGGTCTTATTGGAGAAAGCATCATTATAAATTACCATAAGGAATGAAAAAATACATCCCACATTAATAGTTTTGGGTGTTATTTTTATTTAACTACATAGCCTTACTAGATAATGTAGTATTTTAATTAACAAGTTTGTTTGAAATCTAAATTTTACACTATTCTAAATTGAGGGTTTTTTTTTTGTATTTTTATAATACAATAGTAACTCAAAAATAGAGTAACTGTGAATTGAAACCTTATTTTGGTGCAGTCTTCTTACCCATATAGATTTTTTCTCTGTAACTTTGTGTTTTTATAATTCTGTGATTTTTATTAATTTTTCTGTTTATAATTTTAAACTGCTCTTAGTACAGTGAGTGTTCTAACTGGGCTTAATAAGTTAAGTAAGATATTTAATGAGGTATCTAGATAATTCTCAGAATAATATCTCCCATTTATGTGCATGGAACTGGAAAATTAAGGGTTGCTTCCAAGGGACCTTTGACAAAGGAGTAACATGATCTCTCCAAAAGCAGAGAAGGAGTAAGCTAGTGCTGTCATTTAATATCCAGGGTGTGTTTAGTGCTGACTTACACAGGAGGGGAGAGTGGAATTAAGTAAATTTAAAGCTGCAAGTGACCTGGTTGTGAAACTGTAGTGCAGGACACACTTGCAGAGGTGTGTGAAAATACCAGTGACCGCTGTATTCATACAAACTCTGCACATAACATTACTATCAGTTAACCCACAGGTAAATGTTTGTGTACTAAAGTTTTTGTGATATATTTTTCTAATTACAAAAGTAAATTTTATTCAAAATGAAGTAAGATTCTTTTTTTATGTTTTCACTTTTCTTTTTTTTTCCTTTATTTTTTATTTCTTCAAGTTACATCTCAATCGCAGTCCCCTCCCTATTCCCCCCATCCAGTCCCACCCTCCCACCCTCAACCCCCCATCCTCTTCTCTTTTTTTATTTTTAAATTTAAGGTATATCTTATTTCCCCCTACAGTTTCCCCTTTCAGTCCAACAAATGGCTCTTTCTCTTATAATAATAAATAAAATACAAAACAACAGAGGTAATCAGGCTACAGTTATGAGGGTTATATGGCTTAGCGTACATTCCCAATGTCCAGTCCATATGTATTTGGTACCTGACTTTAACATTCTACTATCTAACCATCTCCATGAGTTTAAAGTTCTATATCTAACTCAACATTCATGCTAACTTGCAACACAATTTTAAAAGTATCTTCTTAGATCTATAACACTCTCTTGACTCCTAAACAACTCAAAATTTAATTATGAGACTCTAGCTATCTGTTCTTCAACCACCTCAGAGACCTGAGAGGGATAAATATATCTGATTTTATAGGAAGTACAGGGCTTGCAGCTTCCAAAACTAAGAAATAACATACCAGTGGCTGCCTGGACAGTTCCCATTTTCTCTCCATACATTACAGCATCGATCTTCAGTCATTTGGCCCTGTTTTTCTGACAGACATTGATTGTAGAGCAGGGGTTATGAAGGACTTGCCTACCCTGTCTTGGCAGAGCTAGGCTGTCCACTTACCTGCTTCCAGGTTTTGTCCTTTTTGGACAGCATTCCGTCTACAGTTGGAGCAAGGGGCTTTTCCTACCAAGAGATAGGCTTACGACTAATTCAATCATCTCCTACTGGAGATTCTTCAATGCTCATCTTCTACTTGGGGTAGAATAGGGAGTGCTGTCAGGAGTTGATATGTCTTGATATAAAAAAAATCTAAAGTTGCGAAAACATCTTTGAATGCCATATTCTGCAGATCTCTTGAGGTTTTTGAAGAGGCCCTATCTATCTCTTATATTAGGGTAAGCAGATGTTGCTTGTCTCTTAGCAGCTTTATTTCTATTAGCTTAGAAAATAACTATAATAGGCTGTCATAGTACCTAACAGAATGACCGGCTTGTATAACCATTAGTTTGCATTTCTTAATTATCCTAAACAGTTTATGACAATTAGTAGTAAAAGGCCGAAACATCACATTTCATTTTTTTTTCTTTACCTCCTAACCCTTCCATCCCATTTCTCTGGGGTGGGGTGTCCTTATATAACAGTCCCTCATCTCAGTTGAGAGGTCGTATGAGGGCCAAGAGCCTCCTCATTCATTGGGGGTCTACAAGGCAGTACCATCAGTGAAAAGTGTCTCATTGCCCAGGAGAACTAAAAAACAAACAAACAAATAAGCAGACAAATAGATAAAAAGACTAAAAAAGCCGGGCGGTGGTGGCGCACGCCTTTAATCCCAGCACTTGGGAGGCAGAGGCAGGCGGATCTTTGTGAGTTCGAGGCCATCCTGGTCTACAAAGCGAGTCCAGGACAGCCAGAGATATTCAGAGAAACCCTGTCTCAAAAAACAAAACAAAACAAAAAAAAAAAGACTAAAAAATAGAAAAAAATATAAAAAATAAGTAAAAATAAAAAATAAAAAGTCTATGTCCAAGTTCACTTTGGAGTGTTAGTTGTAGTATCAATACCTTCTACTATATAGCTAAAATCCTACTGTAAGTGAATAGATGCCATATGCATCCTTCTGAGTCTGGGTTAGCTCACTCAGGATGAGCTTTTCTAGTTCCATCCATTTGGCTGCAAATTGTATAATTTCATTGTTCCTGATAGCTGAATAATATTCCATTGTGTAGATGTACCACAGTTTTTTAACCCATTCTTCGGTTGAGGGACATCTGGGTTGTTTCCAGTTTCTAGCTATTACAAATAAGGCTGCTATAAACATAGATGAGGAAACTTCCTTATGATTCCGTGAAGAGGCATTTGGGTGTATACCCAGAAGTGGTATGGCTGGGTCCTGAGGCAGAGCTATTCCAAGTTTTTTAAGATATCGCCAGACTGACCTCCATAGTGGTTGCACAAGCCTGCACTCCCACGAGCAGTGGTGTAGGGTACCCCTTTCTCCACACCCTCGCCAGCATGTGCTGTCATTTGAGCTTTTGATCTTAGCCATTCTGACAGGTGTGAGGTGGAATCTCAGAGTCGTCTTGAGTTGCATTTCTCTGATGATTAAGGATGTTGAGCATTTCTTCAAGTGTCTCTCAGCCATTAGGGATTCCTCCTTTGTGAATTCTCTATTTAGCTCTGTCCCCCATTTTTTGATTGGATTATTTGGTTTCTTGGCATTTAATTTCTTGAGTTCTTTGTAGATTTTGGATATTAGCCCTCTGTCAGATGTGGGGTTGGTGAAGATTTTCTCCCATTCTGTAGGCTGCCGTTTTGTTAGAATGACAGTGTCTTTGCCTTACAGAAGCTTTTCAGTTTCATGAGGTCCCATTTATTGATTGTTGATCTCAGGTCCTGAGCTGTTGGTGTTCTGTTCAGGAAGTTGTCGCCTGTGCCAGTGAGTTCGAGGGTTTCTCCCACTTTTTCTTCTAGTAGATTTAGTGTGACCGGCCTTATGTTAAGGTCTTTGATTTAGTGTGACCGGCCTTATGTTAAGGTCTACTTGTACTTAAGTTTTGAACAAGGTGATAAGTATGGGTCTAATTTCATTCTTTTACAAGTGGACATCCAGTTTGACCAGCACCATTTGTTGAAGATGCTGTCCTTTTTCCATTGTACGGTTTTGGCTTCTTTGTCAAAGATTAGGTGACCATAAGTGTGTGGGTCTATTTCTGGATCTTCAATTCGATTCCATTGATCTACTGGTCTGTTTCTATACCAATACCATGCTGTTTCTACAACTATTGCTCTGTAGTACAGCTTGAAATCTGGGATGGTGATACCTCCAGATGTTTTTTTATTGTACAGGATTGATTTAAGCTATTCTGGGGTTTTTGTTGTTCCATATGAAATTGAGAATAGCTCTTTCCAAGTCTATAAAAATTGTGTTGGTATTTTGATAGGAATTGCATTGAATCTATATATTGCTTTTGGTAGGATGGCCATTTTTATTATGTTGGTCCTAACTATCCATGAGTATGGGAGATCTTTCCATCTTCTAAAGGCCTCTTCCATTTCTTTCTTCAAGGGCTTGAAGTTCTGGTTGTACAGGTCCTTTACTTGCTTGGTTAGAGTTACCCCCAGGTATTTTATGTTGTTTATGGCTATTGTGAAGGGGGTTGTTTCCCTTATTTCTTTCTCAGCCCATTTGTTTGTTGTATAAAGAAGGGCTTCTGATTTTTTTGAATTAATTTTGTATCCAGCCACTTTGCTGAAGGTGTTTATCAGCTGTAAGAGTTCTCTGGTGGAATTTTTGGGGTCGCTTATGTATACTATCATTTCATCTGCAAATAGGGATAATTTGACTTCTTAGTTTCCAGTGTTTATCCCCTTGATCTCCTTTAGTTGTCTTATTGCTCTAGCAAGAACTTCAAGTACTATATTGTAGAGATATGGTGAAAGTGGACATCCTTTTCTTGTCCCTGAGTTTAGAGGAAATGCTTCAAGTTTCTCTCCATTTAATTTGACGTTGGCCACTGGCCTGCTGTATATTGCCTTTATTATTTCGAGGTATGGTCCTTGTATGCCCATTCTCTCCAGAACTTTTAGCATGAAGGGGTGTTGGATTTTGTCCAATGCTTTTTCTGCATCTAGCGAGATTATCATGCGTTTTTTTTCATCTTGTTTATATGGTGAATGATGTTGATAGACTTTCGTATGTTGAAGCATCCCTGCATTCCTGGGATGAAGCCTACTTGATCATGGTGTATGATACTTTTGATGTGTTCTTGAATTCAGTTTGCTAGTATTTTATTAAGTATTTTTGCATCTATGTTCATGAGCGAGATTGGTCTGAAGTTCTCTTTCTTTGTTGGGTCTTTGTGTGGTTTAGGAATGAGGGTGACTGTGGCCTCATAGAATGAGTTTGGCAATGTTCTTTCAGATTCTGTTTTGTGAAAGAGTTTGAAAAGTATTGGTGTTAGCTCCTCTTTGAAGGTCCGGTAGAATTCCGTGCTAAAGCCACCTGGCCTTGGGCTTTTTTTGAACATCTATGCCCCAAATATAAAGGCACTTACATTTATAAAAGAAACGCTTCTAAAACTTAAATCGCACATCGATCTAAACACTTTAATAGTGGGAGACTTCAACACCCCACTCACAACTATGGACAGATCATCAAGACAGAAGCCAAACAGAGAAATAATGAGTCTAACAAAGATCATGAACCAAATGGACCTAACAGATATCTACAGAATGTTTCACCCAAACACAAAAGAATACACCTTCTTCTCAGCACCTCATGGAACCTTCTCCAAAATCGACCACATGGTTGGACACAAAGATAGCCTCAACAGATACAAGGAAATTGAAATAACCCCTTGTATCTTATCAGACCACCATGGAATAAAGCTGGACTTCAATAGCAAAAGAAACAACAGAAAGTCTACACTCACATGGAAATTGAACAACTCTTTACTAGAGGACCACTAGGTCAGGGAAGAAATAAAGAAGGAAATCAAAGACTTCTTAAAATGCAACGAAAATGAAGACACAACATACCCAAACCTATGGGACACAATGAAAGCTGTGCTACGAGGAAAGTTCATAGCACTAAGTGCCTTCAAAAAGAAAATTGTGACAGCTCATATTAGTGAATTAACAGCTAAAGTGGGTAAATTGGAAAAAAAAGAAGCAAACACTCCCAAGAAGAGCAGAAGGCAGGAGATCATCAAACTTAGGGCTGAAATCAACAACTTAGAAACAAAAAGAACCATACAAAGAATCAATGAAACCAAAAGTTGGTTCTTCGAGAAAATCAACAAAATAGACCCTTAGCCAAATTAACTAAAAGACAGAGGGTGAAAACACAAATCAACAAAATCAGAAATGAAAGGGAGAAATAACAACAGACATTCAGCAAATCCAGAGAATATTTGGATCCTTCTTTAAAAATTTATACTCCACCAAATTTGAAAACTTAAGTGAAATGGACAATTTTCTTGATAGATTCAATCTACCGAAGCTAAATTAAGATCAGATAAACAGATTAAACAGCCGTATAACCCCTAAGGAAATAGAAACAGTCATTAAAAATCTCCCACCCAAAAAAAAAAAAAAAGATTGTTTCAAAATAACCTCAGTATAACATTATCATAGTTCAGCATTTTGACTGTTTTCTAAAATATAGTTTAAGTACTGCACTTACATCATAAAATTAAGGATGTGTATTTTCATTATCCAATTTTAATAACTCAGAAGAAAATACATGTAATACAGTATAGCTTTATGAATTAATTGAGATATCGCAAAATCCAGTGACTTTTCTCGAACAGTACTCAGTACACAATAGAAATATAATATTAACCACATGGACACCTTAATTTTTTAATATCTACATTAAAAAACTAAATAGATACAATTAATTTTCATAACAGTTTAATCTGATCTGTACTAAAATATTGTTTCATTAGTCAATCACACTAAAGTTCTTAACAAGCTCTTTTACATTTTTTTGGTTGTAAGCCTTTTTAGTCAGGCATTTCATGTTTATAGCATGTCTTCTGGTGTTAAAGTTTAATTTGAAATACTTTAGCCAGTTTGCTGATAGATGCTTCTAATCCCAGAGCTTGAGAAATGGAGCCAAGAGCAGTAGTTGTCCAAGGTCTTTATTATGTACACAGTGCTTTCAAGACCAACTTGGGCTAGGTGAGACACTGTCAAAAGAATCAGTGACCATATAACTCTTATAATTGTGGCCTATTTATTTCTGTTGTTTTGTATTGTATTTATAGTTATAAGAAAAAGAACCATTTTTTGGACTGAAAGGGAGAGCTGTTGGGGGGAAAAAAGAAATACCTTAAACTAAAAAAAAAAAGAAGGGAAGAGGATGGGGGGGTTGAGGGGGAGGAGGGTGGAAGGGTGGGACTGGAGGGGGGGAGTAGGTAGGGGATTGTGATTGAGATGTAACTTGAAGAAATAAAAAATAAATTATTAAAAAAAATCAATGACAGAAAAGCAACATTTAAAATAGTGGTCTGTATCTACCTTTCATAAGCTTTGAAACTGAACAAAGTGGACTGGCATAATATCACTTTTTAAATTTAATAATTAATTTGAATTACTAATTTCAGATGTTCAGTAGCATGTAGTTGGTTATTGATTATAGTACTAGGTACAGCACAGTTTAGAGAGAATTTACCAGTATACATCAAACTACAGTGTATGTAACCTGTGAACCAACAACCCCATGTGCAGCAATCCAGAGATATGGAAATGTAATATAATGCTCATCAGGACATTATTCTAAAGAAAAATTGAGGACAAGAGGTGCTTACAGTCAATCCTGTTATATGCACAGAGCAGAGCACTCATCAGAGGCGTAAGAGTTGGTGGGATTTCTGGGATAATTAGAACAGTTTTAATGGGGTTGATGTGATAATGTCATTGATGATTTTAGTATATTTTTAGTACACAGTCCTTTCTAAGACTTTGCTTAGCACCTACATCTTAAACCTGTAACTTATGTAGGTAGTCAAGTGCACTACCTTTTGTTAGCTATATATAACTTTTATTTGTGCTTTAAATTTTTTTCTTACCATTTTGGATGACTCCTTGAGTAGCAAGCCATATTCTTTGGGAGAAAAGAGAATATAAGCCTGAAAATATCAACAGTTTAAATTCATATTTTCAAGATGTCATTATAGAAATTGCATGGCTTCTGCTCACTAAGTTGAACTCCGTGTCAGGAGGGCTTTATGTGCTATATAAGCCAAGTGACGATGACAAAATAGAGTCTCAGTTCCATGTCTCTGTGTGTAAATGCACACTGCACACGAGTGCAGGTCTCTGCAGAGGCCAGAAGAGGGCACTGATTCCCTGGAGCTGAAATCACAGGTGCTCGTCAACTACTTGTACGAACGGGGAACTTGGATCCTCTGTAAGAGCAGCTTAACTGCTGGGCTCTCCCTACAGCCCCAAGAGTAAATTATTTTTAAAGAGAAATTAGCTTGTAACCAAGATTTGGATATTGAAGTACAATTTCCTTTAAAAATGGGTCTATGCATGTTTGTTATTATTTTCAGGGACTGGACAAAGACAGCTTAAAGACTGTTTTGTGCAGCATCCTTAGTATTGGCCTGTCCTGGAGCTAAGGGTTTCTGTAGTGTCATGAGAGGGAACCATAATTCTACCTCATTTCCCTTAAGGATGTTACCATTCAAAAGACAAAAATTTTCTTGAGCAATTTTCCTCCTTCCTAGGTAGTATTTTATTATTTTCACCTCGTAGTTAACTTTTGTTATTCTGTTTTTTTTTCTTTCTTTTACAGACATGTATAAAGTTAAACTCATTAGAATGTTGGTTCCTGAAAACATTGACACGTACCTTATCCACATGGTGATTGAGATCCTTGAGAGTGGCTCCGACAGCAGAAGTCAGCCTTCTTGTGATCCCAACAGAAAGAGGCCCCTCTCCAGCTCTGAAGAGAGCTGCGGGAGCTTTAAGAGAAGTAAGGACGGAGTCGCTGATGCCAAGGTATTGGTTCCACACACAGTGTGTACAGCGTGCCACTTCTTCACTCTGCACGCTCAGTGGGTACATTTTCATCTGTCAGAATATACAAATCTGTGTGCACCTTTCCCGTTGCTTTCCAAATATGATGTGAAAAAGCTGTTTTTAAAAGGACAATAAGAGAACTTTATTATATAGAATACCAGCTTAAACTTTTGTATTGACTTTGTGGTCTGGAGAGTTACACCGTAATCTGGAGATGGAGCTAATGGAGTTAGCTTTGTGTAGCATGGCATTGTATAGGTTTAATGGGAGTGAAGACAAATTCAATTGCAAATGCTTCACATTGGTTGATCCTTCTGTCATTGTCATGCTCTGGTACAAGGATTGTAGTTTACATGTTGACAGTTACAGTTATGAGCGTAACATAGGGCGTCTTTTGCATAATTAGGAAAAGTAAGCATTCAGTGTGAGTTTGGGTGATATTAAATGCTTTAAAATTATTGTTTGTATCATATGACAGGTCATAATCAGGGAAGAATCATTCTCTGACATGACTATACATTTGCAGGTTTGACTTTTAGTACATCCAAGATCTACATGACTTGCTGATAGTAACTGCTGAGCTTTTAATACTCACTAAAATGTTATTAGTTCTTCCATGGTGAGCTTGCTGTGGTAGCTTGTAGCTGCTGACACTTGTGCTGGAGGTGAGGTCCTACGCTTCAGCACTGCAGTGATAATTATAGGGGTCTCCAACACTGAACGCTCACTCTTCTCAATAGTTTAAAAATAAAGGGAACTGATTTTTTTTAATTGAACTGGTCCTTTTAAATTCTTTAATTTAGTGAGTTTCGTGTATTATCTTTTTAAAAAATTTCTTCAAGTTACATCTCAATCACAATCCCCTCTCTACTTCCCCCTCCAGTCCCACCCTTCCACCCTCTTCCCTCTAACCCCTCCATCTGCTTCCTTTTTTTTTTTTAAGTTTAATGTATATCTTTCCCCCCCAACAGCTCCCCCTTTCAGTCCAACAAATAGCTCTTTCTCTTATAACTCGTGTATTATCTTGTTTTAGATAACCTAGTGACTTAATTTTTGGGAATATTGACATTTTCCATAATTTGATAGCTGAAAATGGATGTTAGCAAGTGCATGTTTTAGGTGGAACTAATGAAATTTAGATTCTGTAGAAAGACCATCTTTCTATTTCTGTAACTCATACTGAGCACCTAAGACTTTCTTTTTTTTAATATATATAAGTACTTTATTTTTTTTCTTCAAGTTACATCTCAGTCACAAACCCTTCCCTATTCCCCCTTCTTGTCCCACCCTTCCCCCCTCTTCCCCCCAACAGCTTCCCTTTTCAATCCAACAAATGGTTCTTTATCTTATAACAGTAAATTCTATACAAAATAGCAGAACTAACTATGCCACATTTATGAGAGTTAAATGGCCCAGTATACCTTCCCAATGTCCAGTTCATACATATTTGGCCCCTGACTTTAACCTTCTACCTTCTAACCATCTCCATGAGTTTAAAGTTCTATAACTGACTTAGCTTTCATACTAACTTGCATCACTATTATAACCATCTTCTTAGATCTAGAATGCCCTCTTGATTCCTAAACAACTCAAAATTTAGCTATGAGACTCAAACTGTCTATTCTTCAACCACCTCAGAGAGCTGAGAAGGATAAATATATCTGATTATATAGGAAGTGCAGGGCCTGCAGCTTCCAATACTAAGAAATGACAAACCAGTGACTACCTGGACAGTTCCCATTTTCTCTCCATACATTCCAGCATCAGTCTTCAGCCTTTTGGTCCTGTTTCTCTGACAGACATTTATTGTAGAGCAGGGATTGTGAAGGACTAACCTACCCTGTCTTGGCAGAGCTAGGCTGTCGACTTCCCTGCTACCAAGTTTTGTCCTTTTTGGACAGTAGTCTGTCTGCAGTTGAAGCAAGGAGTTTTTACATGCCAAGAGATAGGCTTGCCACTAACTCAACCATCTCACACTGGAGATTCTTCGATGCTTATCTTCTACTTGGAGTAGAATAGTGGGTGCTGTCAGGAGCTGATATGTCATGATATCAAAAAAAAAATCTTAATTTAAGACCACAACTTTGAATGCCATATTCTGCAGATCTCTTGGGGTTTTTGAAGATGCCCTATCTATCTCTTGTATTTAGATAAGCAAATGTTGCTTGTCTCTTAACAACTTGATTACTGAGTAGCTTAGAGAATATCTGTGATAGACTGTCATAGTAGCTAACAAGGTGACATGCATGCATGACTAGAAGTTTGTTTTTCTTAACTATCCTAAACAGTTTAAGATGGTTGGTATCAAGAGGCCAGAGCTTCACATTTCATTTTTAAGTATCTCTAGGTACGATACCATTAGGAAGCGTTACCTCCTTTAATTTTGTATCAATATACAAAGATCTATTCAAATGTGGTTAAATATACTCTTAATTTTGTATCAATATACAAAGATTAATGCCTGTGTGGCCCAATACAATCTTAATATTGCGTCCATATACAAGGGTCAATACCATTGTGGCCAACTATAATCTTAATTTTGTATCAATATACAAATATCAATACCGACGTAGTCCAATACAATCTTATTTTTGCACAATAAACAATGGTCAATACCACTTTAGCCAAATATACTACTAATTTTGTATCAATATACAAAGGTATAAGGGCATATTCAATAATCTGACCCTTCTTCTTGGTCCTTCCTGTGCTATGTCTATGTCTCAATTTTTCTCAAGTCCGTGCATTCCTACATAGGAGATAAAGAAGGATACAGAAAAGGGAAAGAAGGAATACCCTGGGTCTAACCTCCAAAACCCATTAAACAGGACCATTTAACAACTTGTAATCTCTTACCCTAAATAACAGAGTTTTCAGTTGTCCTTCAAATAACCAAAAGGGGGGGGGGCGGAGAAACACCCTCCCCACCCTCTGGGTATGGGACGTCACTCTCTTAAAATGACTTCCTGCTGGTTTGGGTCGTAGTAAACCTGTTTGGGGCCTGAACCAAAATGGAAAAATGGTTAAATATGTTAGTACAATCCTTTTATGTTCAGTCCTTCTGTTCTCAGCTGTTTAGATGTCCTAAGGAGTTTGTAGGCAGAAGCTGAACATCCAGGCTTTACTGAGGTTCTGGCTGGGGCATTGTGTAGAGCTGAACGGTCTTAGCGATATTGAGTTGTTGTGGTTGTAGACTTTTGATGGAGACAGTTATTGAGGGAGTCTGTCAGGCTGAATCATCTGGGTTACTCGTCTTCTTTTGGTGTCTGATTCTGTTTTCTGCTGAGGTTTCCATTGTCCAGTTGTCCCTGGGTTCCTTGAATGGATGCTTTGATTCTCCTGGAAAGATAAGAACAGAGCCCTGCCCTAATCCTCACTCAGGGACAATCACCCTCTTTTTTTGGGGGGGGGTAGGTAATATTTCTCCTGAAGCAAATTTGGTTTTTTGACAATATATAAAGTGTTATCTTTCAATCTGGTTTAAAGAAGAAATTATTTTGTTATTTTGGAGCTAAACCAGCTTTAGTGTATATATTTTGAGATCTTGAAGGACTGTTTGTATTGAGTGGGCCTTAAGGGCACCTCATGGAGACACAGGGAAGTCTCCTCATCTATGTTCATAGCAGCCTTATTTGTAATAGCTAGAAACTGGAAACAACCCAGATGTCCCTCAACTGAAGAATGGATTAAAAAACTGTGGTACATCTATATAATGGAATACTACTCAGCTATCAGAAACAAGGAAATTATGCAATTTGCAGCCAAATGGATGGATCTAGAGAAGCTCATCCTGAGTGAGCTAACCCAGACTCAGAAGGATGCACACGGCATCTATTCACTTATAGTAGGATTTTTGCTATATAGTACAGGATATCTGTACTACAACCAACACACCAAAAGGAACATGGACATAAACTTTTTTTTTTCATTTCTTTTTCTTTTTCCTTTTCCTTTTTTTTTCTTTTTCTTTTTCCTCTCTTTTTTTGTTGTTGTTCTTTGTTTTTGTGGGTTTGTGTATCTGTTGGTCTTTTTTTAGTTTTCCCCCCGTAGCAAGGAGACACCTTTCACTGGCAGTTCTGCCTCGTAGGCCCCCGGTGTATGAAGAGGCTCTTGGCCCTCATATGACTCCTGATCTGTGGTGAGAGACTGTTATGCAGGGACACTCCACCCCAGAGGATCAAGACGGAAGGGTCAGGGGGTAGAGCATGGGAGGGTGGGGCTGGGAAGCGGGAAAAGAGGACAATATGTTAAGGATGTAACCTGTAGCAGCAAACAAATAAATTTATTAATAAAAAAAAAGCAGGTAACAACGTTAAAACACTGTAAATAAAATAAAGGATACAGCCATTCAACCTGGCTTTATAAACCTCCAAGTGTCGAAAAAACGTAGAGCTAAGGTAAAATACAGGAGAAATGTGGTGTTAACCCATGCCTTTAACTTCAGCAGAGCCGGGAGGAGCACCATAGAGTTAGTGGACTTATAAATTCTAGAGTTACACGGAACAGGGTGGTGAGGGTACTCACCCTTAATCCCATCATTCAAGAAGAGTACACCCTTAACCCCAACACACTAGAGACAGAAGCAGGCAGATCTCAGAGCTCAAGGTCAGCCTGATACAAAACAATCTCTAAATAGAGAAAAACTTCGATCCAGGAGTGGTGGAACACATCTTTAATCCCTTCAGATGGGAACCACAGGTCTCTGATCCCAATAATTAGAATGCAGAGACACACACATAGTATTTGGAAGGACCTAAGTTTAAAAGCTACTTACAAAAGACTTTCTTACTTGTTTTTCCTACCTGTAAATACAGGAAAGATGTGAGCTTGTCCATATTCCTTTGTTCATTATCATGTGAAATGGTTTTCCTACACTTGAAAAACAAGGCATGGCTCAGGATTGCTTTTAACTTCATATAACTCTGTATAATGCTGTTTTGTGTAGTGATTAAAATATGGAAACTGTTTCATGAACCATACCCCACCATTTTCATTGGGTTTTCTCTTCTGATTGTCTCTGTTACATCTGTCCTGCTTGGCTTTTCTTTTTCTTTTTTTTCTTTCTTTTTTTGTTTCCAATTATTAAAAGTAGATTTTTTTGCTCATTTCATGTATCCTGATTGCAGTTTTCCCTCTTTCTATTCCTTCAAGTTCATCCCCAACCCACCTATCTGGATCTACTCCCTTTCTATCTTCATGAGAAAACAAAAAAACTTCAAAGAAATAATAATAAGACATTAAAAAAAAACAAAGTATGATAAGACAAAACAAAGGCTATTACATCAGAGTTGGACAAGACAAAAACAGAAAGAAATAAGCCCATGGGAAGGCACAAGAACCAGAGCACCATTGGTTTTTACTCTCAGGAGTCCCATAAAAACACTGAACTAGAAGTCATAATATATAACCCAGAGGACCCGATGTAGACCTGTGTAGGCCCAGGGCATGCTGCCTTAGTCTCTGTGAGTTCATATAAGCTTTAGTCATGTTTTCTTGGAGTCCTAGATCCCTTCCGACTCTTACACTCTTTCTGCTTCCTCTTTTGTGGAGTTCTCTGAGCCCTGAGGGGAGGTATTTTTGGAGACATCCCATTTAGGGTTGAGTGACCTAATGTCTCTCTCTCTGCTTTGTGTCAGCTGTAGATTTCTGTATTTGTTCCCAACTGCTGCAGGAGGAAGCTTTTCTGAGATGTCTGAGCAAGGCACTGATCTATGAGTATAACAGAATATCATTAGGAGTCATATGCTTTTTTTTTTTTTAAGAACACTAGTATTTGGTTTTACCCTAGGTCCCTGGGCTATCTAGTCTCAGGTTCATTGGTCAACCCAAATGTTGGGTATGGGTTTCATCTTGTGGAGTGGGCCTTAAGTCAAATCAGATGTTGGTTGGTTACTCCTACAAGCTTTGTGCCATTATTGCCCTATTATATTTTACAGGCAGGAAAGGATTGTTGATCAAAGAGTTTATGGCTGGGTTGGTGTTTATGTTTCTCTTTTGTTAGCACAAAACATTCCTTTTGTGTTATTAAATATTTTTCTCAGGGACCTTTGACAAGGTCCAAAGGATTTTGCTAGATGAGCCCCTAAAATTACATGCAGAGTGTTATACATGTGTATTGGTTCTTTTTCTGAGAAGGGGATCTATGTTTGTCAGGAAATTCTCAAAGCAGTCTATGAAGCAAAGTTTTTTTCATTTATTCAGTTTTGTTTTTTCTTGGCCACTCTGCAAGGAGATCAGTGATGACAGAGTGGGTCTGCTGGCCTGCTGCAGCCGTGGATGTCAGTACGGTGCCTGTTTTCTTCCTTGTATGCTCAGTAAACTCTGTGTGTGTGCACGTATGTGTGCATCTCATTCTTCATCTTTTAAAGTTTTTTTTTTTTTTTGTTGTTGTCGTTGTTTTCCGTGAAATCTCTTGGACCTGGGGCCTTGCGCACATCAGATGAGTGGAATAACACTTAGCTGTGTCCCCAGCCCTTTAAACTCACCACTTTGATGAATGCAAAATTAATGTGTCCTCCTAAGAGATCAGAAACGTCCAGTGTTTTACTTAGCAAGTGAGCGCCTGAATTTGAATATCAGGAAAGCGGATAGTGAAGCCAGCAGGATGCTCAGTGGGGAAAAGTCAATAGCTAAGCTAGGAGGATGACCCAGAGGGGAAAAGCTTTTGCCTGTACAAGGCTGATGACTGAGTTTGATTCCTGAAACCCATATGAAAACGGCAAATTCAGTGGCATGCATCTCAAATCCCAGCACTCCTAGCATGCTGGAGAGAAGAAAAAAGACCCTTGAAAGATGTCTCCAACCTCCATGTGGGCGTTGTAGTTTATATAGCATGTACACACACATACACATTCTAATAATAATAAGAAATCACCTTTAAAGTGGATGGTGATGGGATGATAGTAAATACCTAAGGAATGATATAATAATTTTTCTCTTTTGTTTATTAGATTTTTCTAATTAAGCCCCAAAATGAATTCTATAAATGTTCCTATTTCATTTTGCTTGGTTGGTGAGAATAGTTATTCAGGATATCTGTGTTGTTCTTACAACTCTTATACTTTTTTACGTTGTATAAATGTTTCTTTGTATTTCTGTTTTCTATAGGCATCATCTGAAACGTCAAAGAGAAAATTACCTGAGTGGTTTGCCAAAGGAAGCCTGGCCTCTGTTGATACTGGGAGCTCATCAAAGGCCAAGACAAAAAAGAAAGGTCTTTTTTGTTAAGATGACAACAACAGAACAGTTTGTGTGTCCTGCTGTCTTTATTCCTGTAAAGAATGAAAAGAATAATTTAAACTTTAAAATTTCTTAAAGTCCAAAGTGAAACTCACTTACATTGAGTAGCTGGAGTCGTTAATGGCCCATCCACAGTTGAGGTGTCTGAATCATCCGAGACCTTGAGTACAACATAGAGGTTAAGTTGGGCTTCCTTTCAAGTTTCTTTCATAACAATTGCCAGTGCTGTGTTGCACTCTGTCTTCTTCTGGCAGTAGTGTATGTGGCAAATGTAGGATGCATCCCTCTGGCATAGATAACGGGTTGATAGTTCTGCAGTGACAGATAGGACAGAGTCTTAAATCACCAAGATGGTGTCCTGTGAATTTAAGACAACAGTCTCATTTTTCAGATCGTCTTTACTTTCTTATGCAGATGCCTGTATGTGCACTGTCAGAATCAGTGCACCCAACCAGTACGTGACATGCTGGCTTCCGTTTAAATGGGGGAGAGTGTTGAAGGGATTTCAGTTTCAGAGACAACTAAATGCTGTGCATTTTCTACAGAACTTCTATTATTTTTCAAGTAAAAGAGTGTCCCCCACACTGAATATTAAGTTTAGTTAATTTTCATTTGTTTAATTACTATGGGTACCTTCAATATTTGAAGATGCCTGTATTTAATGTCTTATGTTTCACGAAGCACTTAAAAATCTAAGACTTAGCTCTGCTCTTGGTAAGCTTTTGCTATACAACTTTAAGCAGTTTACTGTATAGCTTATGAGTACATTCCAAGCCTTTGATTGACTTATTTGTAAAGAGACATGGACTGTTATTAATACAGAAGAAATACATGCTCGATTTCAGAGTAGTTTAAAAAATACAGTCATCCGGGTTCTATTAGGAGATAATCAAAGCTACTTTTTGTAACCTGCCAGATTTCCTCATATTCATTTTCCTATTTGTTACAACCATAACATGAATAAATCTTACTGTAAAACATTCCAACTCTACCGAAATCCTAAAAACCCTCATGCTCTCATTTTTCTGTTTCCTATTACCAGCATGTAGCTCCCATGAAGTATGTCACACACGTTCTCTAGTTACTTGTGTTTTTCTGTGCCATAACACATTTTTGTATAATACATGAGTTGGTTTTCTCTATGACAAAGTATCAAGCGTGCTTAAAGTCCTTTGAGATTCATGCTGGATGTGGTGACCATTTGTAGGAAAATGCCTGCTTAATTATTTGAGTGATGAGTTGAATTGGATGTTTTTTGCTTTTTTTTTTTTTTTAGTGGAATTGAAAAACAAAAACTTGCCGGAAAAACATTATGCTTGCTCTTTAGTCCTGGTTACTTTGCAGACATTTTCTCAAGATTGAATGAAGTTAGTCTATTGCTTTAAGGAAAATGACTTATTAGTATTTATTGCCAGAAATAAAATTAAAATTTCTAGTAAAATTTACAATTTTGTGAACTAGGATCCTTCACGAGGATTCTGGGCGGCTTTCCTTGAGCTGGAGACTTCTGATGAGATGGGTTAAATAATCACATCATTTTTGAGACTGTCTAAAGTTTTATCTGTTCCTAGAACATCTAAGTATCCCAAGAAATCAGTGTTTAATGGATAACTAAAACATGGTGTAAAATGGAGATACATTGTTTAAAAGGCCTGCTGGAAGCAGGAGACGGACCAGTAAATCTTCACGTAGCCAAGAATGAAAAGCTGTTGTTTCAGATTACACACTGAAAATAATCATTAAGAAACAGCGACTATTTTGATATAGTTTCAAAGAAGATTCTCTACCATTATTTGAAAAGCTATTCAACTATAACTGTCTTCTCCAATTACATATTTGTATGAATTTGGGTTTTCCTAATATACCTCAGACAAAATAGCGTGTCCAAATAAACCGAAGGAAGAAGACGGGACTCCAGGCTCTTCTAAACTCATCTACACAATGAGAACACTTACAGAATTGAAACGGGGCCATCCTTGTCAATTTTTTGATGAAAATATATTTTTAAAACAATACTTATGCTAAAATGTAATTGGTTTACTATGACTATTTTTAAATGAATCAATAAATCTTTGGGGAAAGTCTCAGATAAGAGTATAAATCTGCATAACTACACAGATACCGAGTAACTGTAGAAACTAAGAAAGTAATAAGCCACCATGGGGCGTTGGAGGAGTTGGGGGTGGGGAGTAGGATGGCACAGGTGCTGTGAACATAGGGATGGGAAAACAAGGCAGGGACTTTCCCTGCAGAGGGGGAGGGAAGGAAGAGGGAATAAGTAACACTAAAGATGTTTGAAAAGTCATGGGGAAATGTTACTTTATGTCTTTATGTTTACTTAAAAATACATATCTATAGATAATTGAGATAATTGGGCTTGGATTGATTTGGTTTGTTTTGGTTAGGTTTGGTTTGGTTAGGTTTGTACAGACAAGGTCTGACTGTACTCTTGTTTGGCCTGGAGCTCACTATTGTAGAACAGCCTGTCTCTCTCTCTCTCTCTCTCTCTCTCTCTCTCTCCCTCCCTCTCCCTCTCTTTCTCTCTCTCTCTCTGTGTTTGTGTGTGTGTGTGTGTGTGTGTGTGTGTGTGTGTGCAGTTTAAATAAAGTTTTGCTACCTCAAGTGATAATGCTCTCTCAGGAACAGTAGACCACTAACAAAATCCCCAGTGCTAAGTGTGAGAAACCTCCCTTCAAGTTGTTGGTTAGGGAAGTCCAAGAGTCTGCCCTAGCAATACAGGCTATTGCCATCACCCCTGGTTGCCTCTGAGAACTTGAAGGTAAGACCCTGAAACCGAACTTTTAAATTATTATTTAACACTTATTTATTACT
>CAJQZJ010027319.1:20071-80223 GCA_907164525.1 Lophiomys imhausi | reverse complement strand
AAAAAAAAGGAAGGGGATGGGTGGGTTGAGGCGGAAGAGGGTGGGAGGGTGGGACTGGAGGCGGGGTAGGGAGGGGATTTCAATTGAGATGTAACTTGAAGAAATAAAAAATAAAGTAAAAAAAAAAAAAGAACTTGAAGTTCTAGCTATAGCAATAAAATACTAAAGGAGATCAAGGGAATACAAATTGAAAAGGAAGAAATCAAGGTATCCCTATTTGCAGAAAATAGTATAGTACATATAAGTGACTTCCAAAATTCTAGCAGAGAACTTCTACAGTTGATAAACACCTTCAGAAAAGTGGCTGGATACAAAATTAACTTAAAAAAAGGATAAATGTTTCAGAAATTAGAGAAACAACACCCTTCACAATAGCAACAAATAATACAAAGTATCTTGAGGTAACTCAGACCTGTATGACAAGAACTTCAAGTCTCTGAAAAAAGAAATTGAAGAGTTTTTCACCAAACCACAAGACCATTGGCTCAGCTATGTTTATAACAGCTTCACTCATAACAGCCAGAAACCAGAAATCACCTAGATGTTCCTCAACCAAAGAATGGATTTTAAAAAAAGTGGTACATGTACACAATGGAAAACCAGTCAACTATTAAAAACAAAGAAATCATGATTTTCTCAGACAAATGAATGAAACTAGAAAAGATCATACTGAATGAGGTAACTCAGAAAGAAACATATGGTATGTAGTCACTCATAAGTGGATAGTAGCCATGTGGTACAGAATAAGCATTCTAAAATCCACACACCCAAACAAGCTAAGTAAATAAGAGGGCCCAAGTGTGGTTGCTTGAATTCCACTCAAAAGGTGAAATACAATAAACAGTGGAAGTGGAAAGAGAGAGAACTGGGTAGGCAAAAGAGAGAAGGGAAAGGAGAGCAAGCATCAGTTTTAGGAAGAGATGAGATTGGAGGAAAGAGGGCTGGGAGAAAGTTGGAAAATCAAGGGAGACATCTCTGAGACAAGTTGGAGACCAGTAACAGGGTAGGCCACTGAGAAGAATGAGGGTGACTCTTCTGAGGCACCTAGCAGCAGGAGATATGGAAACTTAAGAGTCCTCCTTCTAGCTAAGTAGGAACTCTAGAGGAGGGAGCAAATCACCAACCTACCCACAAAACTTTCAACCACTAATTTACCCTGTATACAAGATGTGCACAGATAAAGATATACAAGAAATAGAGGGAATGACTAAACAATAATGGGCCCAACCAGAGACCTACCCTAAGGGAGAGAGTCAACCCCTGTCACTCTTAATGATACTCTGTCATGCTTAGGGAGAGGAGCATAGTATAAATGTCATCTGAGAGCATCCATGTAACAGAAGATCCAAGGAGATGCTGAGACTCCCTGTCAGGTTGAGCACAGGATGTCTGGTGGAAGAATGGGGAATAAGGATAGAAAAACCTGAAGGGGACAAGAACTCCATAGGAAGACCAAGTGAGACAACTAACCTAGGCCCAGGGAAGCTCAATGGGGCTGAAGCACCAGTCAAAGAACAGGCATGAACTGGAACTAGGCCCCCTACACATATGTAACTGATGGACATCTTGTCCATTATTTTGGGTCCGCTAGCAAGTAGAGTGGGGGATGTCTCTGTCTTGGACTCTGATGCCTGATTTTTGATCACTTCCCTCTAAGGGGCTGTGGTGCCTGGCCTCAATCCAAGAGGAAACACTCAGTTATTATGTGACTCAATGTGCTGTGTTAAGATGGTACAGGGGTAGCTCCCTTTTACTGGCGAGAGGGAGAGATGGAATAGGGAGAAGGGGTGAGAGGGTCGGATGTAGAGGAGCAGAACGTTGTGGCTCTAACCAGGATGTAAAATGAATAAACCAATGAACTTAAAACTATCTTTAAATAAATAAATACATAAAAATAAAAAAGCAACAAAAAGAACCACCTTCACAATGTCTCATAAATATTATAATATCATGTATTTATTTCCATTCAATTTATACATTATTTTTTTTCTTTGGTGAAATCTTCAATAATATCTGATAGGTTGATTTGATTTATAACTTCAGGTAGCTCCAGAATTGCTGTTTAGTTTTTTGTGTGGATGACCTATCTATTGATGACTGTGCAATATCTAAGTCTCACATTATCAGTACATGAGGGTCAATATATTATTTAAGCTGTAGTAGTATTTCTGTTATGAACTTGGGTGGCCTTGTATTTGGTGCATTGATGTTAAGAATTAAAATGTCCTCTTGATGGGTTCTACTTTGACGAGTTTATAGTGTTCTCTATCTCCTATGATTAATTTTGGTTTGAAATCTGTTTTGTCAGATTTCAAATGGCTACAGTTATTGCTTAGTTCCATTTCCTTGGAATATGTTTTTCAATCTTTTTACTCTGAGATGATGTTTATTCTTGATGTTAATGTGTTTTTTTTTTATGTACCAGAAAGATGGTTCATGTTTTCATATCCCTTCTCTTAGTCTGTATGTTTTCATTTGGGAATTGAGGCCATTGATATGGAGATGCATCAATGAGCAGTGTTTGGTGATTCTTGTTATTTTTGTGGTGGTGGTGGTAGTGTGTGTGCGTGTGTCTGTGTAGTCTCTCTTTTGATTTGCTGGCCTGGGTTTATTTATTCTTGGTATTATCTTGGGTGTGTTTAACATTTTTTGGTTGGAATTTTTCCTTCTAGTGTCTTCTGTAGAAATGGAATCTCTTATTATCTGGATCTATTTTGATTGAAAGTTTTGCTAGGCATACTAATCTGGGCTGCCATACATATTTAAGCTCCCAATATAATAGCCAGCAAATTAGAAGACCATACATGACCTAATCAAGACTGGAAAATACAATACAAGAATGAATTTGATTATTTTTTAAATATTAGTTAATATATTTCATTTTATTGTATATACAATTATTTTAGATATAAAATCATGTTATTTAAAACAATACAAAATAGTGCCTAAGGTACTTATACCGGAAGGCATGAATGATATATGTTGATTGTGGAAACTTGGAAAATACAATTAAATTTTTAAAAATTCTATTGAACATATTTTATTTTTTTCCTTTATTTTTTATTTCTTCAAGTTACATCTCAATCGCAGTCCCCTCCCTATTCCCCCCTCCAGTCTGATCCTCCCATCCTCTTCCATTTTTTTTTTCTTTTAAGTTTAAGGTATATCTTATTTCCCCCTACAGTTTTCCCTTTCAGTCCAACAAATGGCTCTTTCTCTTATAATAACAAATACAATACAAAACAACAGAGGTAATTAGGCCACAGTTATGACGGTTATATGGCTCAGCATACATTCCCAATGTCTAGTCCATATGTATTTGGTACCTGACTTTAACATTCTACTATCTAACCATCTCCATGAGTTTAAAGTTCTATATCTGACTCAACATTCATACTAACTGGCAACACAATTTTAAAAGTATTTTCTTAGATCTATAACACTCTCTTGACTCCTAAACAACTTAAAATTTAATTATGAGACTCTAGCTATCTGTTCTTCAACCACCTCAGAGACCTGAGAGGGATAAATATATCTGATTTTATAGGAAGTACAGGGACTGCAGCTTCCCAAACTAAAAAATGACATACCAGTGGCTGCCTGGACAGTTCCCATTTTCTCTCCATATATTATTTTAATAATCTATAACACTTCCAAATAAATCATATTGTTTAAATTTTTATCATTAAATTTTCTTACTACATAATTTCTGGTTTACCAATAAAAATATATAGTTTCAGCCGGGCGGTGGTGGCACACGCCTTTAATTCCAGCACTTGGGAGGCAGAGGCAGGTGGATCTTTGCGAGTTCGAGGCCAGCCTGGTCTACAAAGTGAGTCCAGGACAGCCAGGGCTACACAGAGAAACCCTGTCTCGAAAAACCAAAAAAAAAAAAATAATAAAATAAAAAAATATATATATATATAGTTTCTATGATTTTAAAAAATGTATTCAGACCAATCTTACTCATGAACATAGATGCAAAAATACTTAATAAAATACTGGCAAACTGAATCCAAGAACACATCAAAAGTATCATACACCATAATCAAGTAGGCTTCATCCCAGGAATGCAGGGATGTTTCAACATACAAAAGTCCATCAATGTAATTCACCATATAAACAAGTTGAAAGAAAAAAAAAACCACATGATCATCTCGCTAGATGCTGAAAAAGCATTTAACAAAATCCAACACCCCTTCATGCTAAAAGTCCAGGAGAGAATGTGCATACAAGTACCATACCTAGAAATAATAAAGGAGATATACAGAAAGCCAGTAGCCAGCATCAAATTAAATGGAGAGAAACATGAAGCATTTTCTCTAAGCTCAGGGACAAGACAAGGATGCCCACTTTGGCCATATCTCTTCAACATAGTACTTGAAGTTCCTGCTAGAGCAATAAGACAGCTAAAGGAGATCAAGGGTATACAAATTGGAAACAAAGAAGTCAAATTATCCCTATTTGCAGATGATAAGATAGTATACATAAGTGACCCCAAACATTTCACCAGAGAACACTTACAGCTGATAAACACCTTCAGCAAGGTGGCAGGATACAAAATTAATTCAAAAAATCAAAAGCCCTTCTTTATATAATAAATGGGCTGAGAAAGAAATTAGGGAAGCAACACCCTTCACAATAGCCACAAATAATATTAAATACCTGGGAATAACTCTCACCAAGCAAGTGAAAGACCTGTATGACAAGAATTTCAAGTCCTTGAAGAAAGAAATTGAAGAGGACATCAGAAGATGGAGATATCTCTCATGATCATGGATATGTAGGATAAACATAATAAAAATGGCCATCCTACCAAAAGCAATATACAGATTCAATGCAATTCCTATCATAATACCACCACAATTTTTTATCGACATGGAAAAATTAATTCTCAACTTCATATGGAATAACAAAAAACCAGAATAGCCAAATCAATCCTGTACAATAAAAAACAAAACAAAACAAACAAAATCTGTATTTATAACCATCCCAGATTTCAAGCTGTACTACATAGCAATACTAATAAAAACAGCATTGTACTGGTATAGAAACAGACTAGTGGATCATTGCATTGAAGACCCAGAAATGAACCCACACACCTATGATCACTTAATTTTTGACAAAGAAGCCAAAACCGTACAGTGGAAAATGGACAGCATCTTTAAAAAATGGTGCTGGTACAACTGGATGTGCACATGTAAAAGAATGAAATCAGACCCATACTTATCACCTTGTAGAAAACTTAAGTCCAAGTGGATCAAAGACCTTAACATAAGGCCTGTCACACTAAAACTACTAGAAGATAAAGTGGGGAAAACCCTTGACCTCATTGGCACAGGTGACAACTTCCTGAACAGAACACCAACAGCCTTAAGACCAACAATCAATAAATGGGACCTCATGAAACTGAAAAGTTTCTGTAAGGCAAAAGACACTGTCATTTGATCAAAACAGCAGCCTACAGTTGGGGAAAAAATCTTCACCAACCCCACATCTGACAGAGGGCTAATATCTATAATTTGCAAAGAACTCAAGAAATTAAATGCCAAGAAACCAAATAATCCAATCAAAAATGGGGAACAAAGATAAACAGATAATTCACAAAGGAGGAATTCCTAATGGCTGAGAGACACTTGAAGATATGCTCAGCATCCCTTAATCATCAGAGAAATGCAATTCAAGAAGATTCTGAGATTCCATTTCACACCTGTCAGAATGGCTAAGATCAAAAGTTTATATGACAGCACATGCTGGCGAGGGTGTGGAGAAAGGGGAACACTCCTCCAATGCTGGTGGAAGGGCAGACTTGTGCAACCACTATGGAGGTCAGTCTGGCGATATCTTAGGAACCTTGGAAAAACTCTGCCTCAAGATCCAGCCATACCATTTCTGGGTGTACATCCAAATGATTCCTTACCAAATTACAAGGAAATTTCCTCATCCATGTTCATAGCAGCCTTATTTGTAATAACTAGAAACTGGAAACAACCCAGATGTCCCTCAACTGAGGAATGGATAAAAACAAACAAACAAACAAACAATGGGAAACTACTCAGCTATCAGAAACAAGGAAATCATGCAATTTTCAGCCAAATGGATGGAACTAGAGAAATTCATCCTGAGTGAGCTAACCCAGACCCAGAAGGATGCACATGACATCTATTCACTTATACTCGGATTTTAGCCGTACAGTACAGGATTACTATATTACAACCAATGCAGCAAAGGGACCATGAACATCAACTTTTTTTCCTGTCAATGAGACATTTTACCCTAGTGGTGCTGCCTTGTAGGCCCCCAGTGTATGAGGAGGCTCTTGGCCCTCATATGACTGCTGAACTGGGGTGGGAGACTGTTATGTAGTGACAATCCACTCCAGAGGAATGGGATGGAAGGGATAGGTGTAGAGGGTTGGAGGGCGAGAATGAGAGGGGTGGAAAAAGGACACTGTGATGGAGATGTAACCTGAAGTAATAAATAAATATTAAAAAATAGATTTAATCTTTTTAACTGAGGTATTTATTTCTTCTATCGTGTCCTCAATGCCTGAGATTCTCTCTTTCATCTACTATAATCTGTTAGTAGGGCTTGGCTCTGAGGTTTCTGTTCAAAGTTCGTAAAATTTTCATTTCCAAATTTCTCTCTGTTTGTTTTTCTTTATTGATTTTATTTCCACTTTGAAGTCTTGAACTGTTTTATTTATTTCCATCCACTATGTTTGCTATCATAGATTTCTCTAAAGGAATCACTAAGTTCTTTTTTAAGGGCCTGTATCATATTCATAAAGCCTATTTTAAGACCTTTGACATGTTCCAAATAGGTTGAAATTTTCAGGACCTACTGTGGGAAAGGTTTCTCGGCTCTAGCAAAGACTTATTTTTCTGGCTGTTATTCATTATTTTTTTAGGCTTTTAACTAGGCATATGGGTTTGGGATGATTGTAATTCTCAGTGCTGATATCTTGTCTTGTTTTTGTGTCTTTGTTCGGTGGAACTTCTGCTTATTTGTTTCTTTTGTCCTCTCTGGTTCTTAGGGTAGTGTAGTCATTGTGAATAGCCTGGTAGAGAATCCTTCTTAGATCCTGGTAAGTGTGGCTACTAGAAGTTTAGGTAAAATGTGGAGAGTGGAGGGAGGGGATGGTGATGGAAATGCAACTTGAAGTAATAAATAAATGTTAACAAAAATAAATACATAAAAAAGTTACAATACAAATAAAATATAAGAATACATAGGAAAAATGTGTTTCTAGGTATTGGGAGCTGAAAGTAATGAATGGGAATGGGCTAGGGGAGTGAATGTGTCCACAGTAGGGAGGAAAGCATGGTATTCTACTAAGATCTGTTTATTGATGAGGGAATGGGGAGACAGAATGAGGAGAAACCACAAAACATAGTCTGTTACAGAGCTGATGATGAGACTAGGGAATTGCATTTGGAGGAGTGGATGGAGAGTGAAGATGTAAAGCTAGCCTGCCTGAATTGCTGGCTTACTTGCTTCTCTGGCAGCCTTGCCTAGCCCATTCTCAGAGAATGCCTGCTGGGTGGCTGGCTGGCTGGCTGGCTGGCCTTGAACTCACACAGATCCACCTGCCTCTGCCTCCCTAGTGCTGGGACTAACAACAGGGATGCCACTATGCCCAGCTATGAATAAAATTTGAAAAGAAGCTACATGGACAATGAAAGGAAGCCACGTGTGGTGCTGTACACCTTTAAGTTAATCACTTTGGAGCCTATGAGAACAACACAAGTGAAAAGGAAGTCCCTGCAGAAGATCTGCATCATCTCCATTGGATAAGGGGGCAGAGACACAGTGCAGGACATAGCAGGAGGTCTCCTACAGAACTGGGGATGGGACTGGGGGACTTGGAAGAGACTTGGGAGAAAGGATGATCTGCAGTTAGACTACCTGCTTTTCTAGCCAGACTTATTTACAAGCAGAAAGAAAAAATTAATACAATCAGACCATAAACAGAGAGAAGCATTTTTAATTGGGTCAATTTGTAAATCAGTCAAGTATCTTTTATTATGTATAAAATATATACATTATTAAAGATTTGTGCTTTTTTCATTTCTTGAAAATTCCACATATATACATATATTTACAGATTATGAAATAAATATATAATTTCAGTAGTTCTCAGTCCATTTCTTCAGCCCTTATTTCAAATAAACTAGAAAGTTTATGTCTGAGATGGTTTCATCTCTCAACCTTATCCACTGTGCGCTTCATACTAGCTGGCTGCCATTGCCATTTTCTTTCACATTAGGCATGATCTTCTTAAGCTTGATCTGTGTGGACTTGATTTGTCTTTCCACACTATCGATTATCTCCTTTCTGCTTCATTTCTTCTTTATGGTATTCAATTGTGTTATTTCTCCTTAATTTATTCCCTCGGTTTGCCTGCCTCACTTTTCATTACATTTTGCTGCCTTGTCCTATCTTTTGTTTCAGGGTTGCAACTTTTATTGCCTTGGGATATGCATGTTAAATCTGTACTAAATCGTTTTGGCCTCAGTGTTTTTCTTTTTTCTTTTTTTTCTTAGTTTTTACATGTTATCTCTTTTTTTTCTTTTTAGATTACTTCATTTTATGTGATCAGTCATTTTCTATGTGTTGTTATTTTGTCTACATGATGTCTGTTCTTTCTGTATCTAATTATAAATACTAAGTATTTACCACAAAGATTCTCTCATAATTCACTCTTCAATTGATAATATCACTAATCATATTTTTTTAAAAACTCACAAATATATACTGATCTAGGCTAGGGTGATATTTTAAATTAATTAATCAATATTATTAAATTGCTGAGCCTACATATTAAATTTATTATCTGAACACTGTTGTGAATTTTCTATACAAATAGGGAATTTTGTTTTTTAAACTTCAAATTTGCTTCTTCTGTCTACCTATGTCATTAACCAGTAGCAATGCCATCTCGGCAATCAGATATCGTCTTAAACATCTGTGTGTCAGACCAACATTATAATTGTTTATTTGAAATTGTGGTTATTGTCTGTCTAGCCCTGTGGTATAGATAATTCTCAAGTGTCATTTGGTAAATGTTGTCATTTCTACAAACTATTATAACTAAGCAACAACCTTCCAGGAGTACCCTAGTTTTGAATTGATATAAGGACAGCTGACACTCAACAATTCCTTTTCATAAAAGAAAACTGGACATCATTAATTACTGAGACATTTATATCAACTATTATTCTATTTCAGAAATAATGGAATTAGTAGTTTATAAAACATGATCTCTGCTTGTCATAAAATCAGTTTCTTAAGAAGATTTCTACCATCTTACCTTTTCTTGACTCAGTGATATCACTACAATTTTCTATATAAGATGTGTTTGTTTTGAATGTGGCAAGGTTATGTTATTATGCATCTCACTGTTTTTATAAGTTATTCAAACAATGTTAATTCTGCACAATGTTAAAATCTGTTCTATGCGTAGTTTCTGCATTTGGTTTATAGGTTCTGTTTGAGATTAACACAAACAGATGTAATTGATAAAATGGGGCTCCAACTGGAGTTTGGTGGAGGTGTGAAGCCTAATGAATACCTGGCTTCTTTTTCCTTTAACTGATTTTAGACAGTATTAGTATTGTGTCTATATCACAAGTATTTCAAAGTTAGCATTATAAAAACACATTTTTCTCTGTTGTCACATCATTTTTGTATCTGTGTGCATGTTTGTATACTTGTGTGTGTACGTGTGTGCAAACATATGTGTAGTGTGCTATATGTGTGTGTGTCCATATGTGTATGTGTATGGGTATATGTGTGCATGTGTGTGCATGCTTATCCATGTGAAATATCCTATTTCAAATGGAACACATACCTCTCAAGATCCAAAATACAAATTATGGAAAACTTGTGATGTTTGCTCTTCAGAATCTTGGTTGTGTCAGTCAGAATGACTGATTCCAGTTCCTTCCAATTATCTGAAAATTTTATATTTTTCTTAATATCTGCATAATATTCATTTGTGTAAATGTCCTACATTTTCAGTATATTTTATCAGTTGATGGGCATCTAGGTTGTTTACAGTTCCTGGCTAATGTGAATAAATCAGCAATAGACGTGGAGGAGCAAGTACCTCTACAGTAAGACATGGAATCCCTTGGATATGTCCAGAAGTTGCATAGCTAGACCCTAAGATAAATCTGCTTCTTGCTTTGAGGAGACTCAACATTGACTTTCATTGCAGCTGCATCAATATGTACTTCCACCAGCAATGAATATTGTTCCTCTTTCTTAATAACAAGCCCAGTATATTTTATTATTTGTTTTGTTGTTGTTGTCCTTTGTTTTGTTTTGTTTTTGAGGTGGGTGGATGTGTGAGATTTTGTTACTGTTGTTGCCATTGCATTGTTTCATTGTTGTTGATGATGTTAATTTTAGTCATTGTGACTAAGGCAAAATTGACTCTCAAAATAGTTTGAAGTTACATTTTTTTTTTAATGTTTATTTATTACTTCAAGTTACATCTTCATCACAGTTCCCTCCCTTCATCCCTCCTGGTCCTACCCTCCCACCCTCTCCTCCTTCTACCTATCCTACTTCTCTGGTGTTAGATGCCCTACATATCAGCCCCCTTCACTTCAACAGTCATATGAATGCTAAGAGCTTCCTTGTGCACTGGGGGCTTCAATGGCAGCTCCACTAGGACAAAGTGTCCCACTAACAGGTAACAAAGTCCATGTTCCTGATCTTTTAGATCTGTTGGCTGTAAGATAGTTACTCTGTACTATATGGCTAAAATCCAGTTATAAGTGAATATATGTCATGTCCATCTCTCTGGATCTGGGTTAGTTCACTCAGGATAAGCTTTTCTAGTTACATACTTTTGGGAGCAAATTGTATGATTTCCCTGTTTCTGATGGCTGAGTAGTATTCCATTTTGTATATGTACCACAGCTTTTTTATTCATTTGTCTGTTGAGGGATATCTGGGTTGTTTTCAGTTGCTAGATATTACAAAGTTTCATGTTTAATTGCTAAGGATATTGAACACTTTAAAAACGTTCTCTATCCTTATCCTTTTAGATTCAATAGTTTGAAACTTTCTTTGGTTCCTTCCTCCATATACTTAATGATGAAAGCATACTGAAACTGTAGGACATTTGAACAAAAGAATGCTATGCAGATATTAAGAAAAAAATGTAAAATGTGCAGGATTTTTCTTGGTGTTTAGTGTTTTTAGTTTCTTTTATGTTCTACATAGTAAATCTCTGTTTGATGTATTGGTGGCATGGATTTGTTTCCATTCTATAGGCTACCTCTTTCAAATGATGATATCTTTTGCTCTACAGAATCCTTTTGGTTTCATGAATTCCCATTCAGTAAGTGCTTTTATGATTGAGTATAATACCAGGGTGCTCTTCAGTGAAGATTTTTTTCTTCTTCCTATACCAGCAAGTCTATCCCCTAGGCTTTCTCCAGTAACAGATTCCTAAAATGATGTTTTATGTTGAGGTCCTTGACCCATTTCATATTAATTCTTGTTTGGGGTAAGTAATAAAGATCCTAGTTTTCTTCTTCTACATGTAGCTATTTACTGTGTGCTCTATTTGGGATATTTTTTGTATGTCTTGCCTCTAACACTTCTTGTAACTGAAACAAGAGATCTCTTCTAAATTTCCCACCTTGGAGGTTTTCCAAAATTCGTTATGAAAGGTCAGATTTATCTTGTTGTCCTTTGGGACACAGAAAGGAAACAAACTGCCTCATCCAGTCTTAATCCTTTTTAGAAGTTTTTTTCTCCACAACTATACCAGTATACTACATTTTTAGCTTTTTATATTTAAATGTACAGATATGTTTGTTTACTTTTCTACTGCTGGATTGACTTAAAAATTAGAGAAATAAAGCTTGCTCTCAGGAATTAAATAATCTGCCAATAGCTATTACGTAACAAGTATACTTCTTATGTAAATATTTGTCTTGTTGATGTAATTTTAAAGACATAACCTGGATTTTAAAAACACATATCAAAGATGTCAACTATCAAGTAAAGTAAGAAGAGTTATGAAATTATTCATAGCAAGCAAGAAAGACCAAGGAAAATATGTACTTGAGGAAAACTTGTTTTCTGAAATTGTGATTGTCGTGGAATTCTCAGTAAATGTCATAGAATATTTATGATTGTTAAAATAATCAGGATTGAAAATAAAAGCAAAATTTAAAAGCAAAAGTTTATAGGGAATAAGGAAGAAGAACTTAGAAATGAGAGTTAAGGTATGAATGGTATAAATATCCAGAGAGAATTTTTTCAAAGGAGAAATTAATTCTATATTTTGACTTATGGAACACAACTTTTGTTTGACTACTCAGGTTATAACATTTAATGTATATATTGAGAGTGCATACATATTGAAAAGTAAAACATAAGAATATCCCTATTTACACCTATATTGAATATTTAGCCAGATTGCTTTCATTAAGATATAAAGTTGAGAAACTCGTGACATAGTGAAACTATCTAGTACACACTCAGTTTATCTGTATATCTCATATTGCAGAACAGGCATCTTTTTAAAAATGTTTTTTAGGCTTAGCTCACTCATTATCCTCCCTTCAGTTTAGTAAAGTAAGTTTTCAGAAAATAGTAGATAGCTCCTTACTCTGCCTGAATGACTACCACCAATTTTAAGACATTTATGAGACTGATATTATTTAAACCTTAGGGGGGAAAATCATTTGCATCAACTGTGGCTTTTGACATTTTTCTTCTTTTGGAAAATCATGACTTGATGACTCTAGGATATTGAAGAAGGCCATTGTGCTGTTTGGTTTTATGTCAGCTTGAAAAAGGCTAGAGTCATTTTGGAAAACGGAGCATCAATAGAAAAGTCCCAATAGCTTGGCATGTAGGCAAGCCTGTGGATCATTTTCTTGATTGATGATTGATGTGAGAGGGCCCAGATCACAATATGCAGAGCCATATCTGAAATGATAGTCCCAAGGGATATGTGAAAAAAAAAAAAGCAGGCTGAGCAAACCACAAAGACCAAGCCACTAAGTAGCACTCCTCGTTGGTGTCTGTTTCAGCTCCTATTGCTAGGTTCCTGCTTTGCTTGGATTCCTTCCCTGAATTCCCTCAGTGATGCCCTATGGTTTAGGATATAAGGATAAAAATCTTTTCCTTTCCAATTGATTCTGGACATGGTGTTATATCACAACCAGAGAAACCCTAACTAACACAGCCATGATGAGAATGAAAACCAAAAACAGTCTTATATCATATGAGTAATGTATGCATGAGTGCATCCTAGATTGTAAATACAGCTGACTGTTCAATGATACAGACCAGAATGCTACAAGATGCCATATCAGGTTTCTCAAATATGAAATCCAGGAAAGTCTTAGAGTAAGTAGCATTTTATTAAATATATTAGAAAACTAGCAAGGCTGGCATACTTAGAATGAAATTTTCAAAGGAAAAAAATAAAAATACTGTCAGGGAACAGCCTGCTTGGAGTACTAGGGAAACTTTCAGAAAGTCAACAAGCCAATGGACGTGGGGATCCAAGGGTTTATATATAGTAGATATGACCAAGACTAAAAATGTCACTGTGGGCAAATCATTTTGGATGTTATACAGCTTTTGTTCCAAATTGAAGATTTTGACTAGAGATTGACATATATTTTCTTATGCATAGACAGTATCACTATACATTCTCTGAGAAGAATAGACAGAAGGAAACCAGGGTAAAATTACACAGATGTTGGAAGCAGAGTAGTAATTCAGAAGAGAAATAAAGATGGATCAGCTATCATATCAGAGTATCAAAGATTAAACAAATAAATGACTAGCTTTGACAATCGAATCACAAATAGAAATTTGATTGATATCATTTCAAAATTTACTTTTGCATTCTGAACAGCAGCTGACAGACTTGTTTGAAACCAAACCCAATATTTCTGAAATCTCATCCTACTTAAATACAGGATGATTTAGTCTACACATTTATTTTTGTTGTCATACAACAAATATTTTGAACAACATTTAGAATTTGGAAAAAATATGTAAAATAGGTGTTTTCATGTTATCTGGAAATACCACATATTCTGAAAAATATCAGGCTCAGATTCAACAAAGGCAACTGGGTAGTCCAAATCAAATTTACATAATGTCATTAACTTTCTACTTTTCTATAATCTCTAACTTTTGCAGGCCTTATTGGAAATATATAATACAAGAATGAGGGAAAGATGAATTATAATGCCACATTTCCTCAATTTAATTTCTTAGAATATATGAAAATGCCTGCACTTCTATTTTCTGGATGTCCAGGCTGCTTAGCCTTCTTTGAGCTGGGATAGCAGAATACAGAATCTGTGAGACTGGATAATTTAAAATAACATATATGTATTGGGTCAATATATTAGACACTGAGAAGTCCACCTTTAAAGTGACAATGTTTGCTTAGCATGTTAAACAGTGTTATTATATACTGGGATGTTAGACAGACAGAGAGAGAGAGAGAGAGAGAGAGAGAGAGAGAGAGAGAGGTTTCCCTGAAATCTTTCTATTGTCTGGTGACTGTGTATGTTCATTGTTGTTTTCAAATAATGTTTCATTATATAGTATTGACTAGACTAGAATTCTCTATGTGTAATATACTGGTTTCAAACTATCATTTATTAGAGTGTTTCTGTCTCCCAAGTGCTATGATTAAAGGAGGGCTCCCCCTAGCCTATTTAAAAAGCCACCCCTTAAAGGCACACATGAAGCCTAACTCTCATGGCCTAGTCAACTCATATAGGTCTTTCCCACAAACCTGGTACACTGGTAGCATGAACATTCAAAGGAAGCAAAATTCAAATCATAGCATGTGTGTTTTACTATAACATAGATATTTTATGTAATTTATCTATTGTTAATATTAGAATATTTGGTATATATGCACTTGAGTTATGCTTTCATATTTGGAACAAAAACCAAAATAATTATATTTCAAAAGAAGTGACACTATAACATTTCATTATATAAATTCTGAATAAGTAATGAGGGAAGTTAGCATGAGCACAGGGGAATTTTCACGTCTAGGGATGTTGAATTTCATAGCTGTCTAAATCCAGACTTACATTTGTAAACCTACTGCTTTCCTCATTATTGATCCATCTTTGACTCAATAGTTTACATTTAGAAGAAATGTCTAAGAGGTAGTATGTTACTGAAAAAATATTAGTTTCTTATAACTGAAATTTTTTGTATGTAAAGAATCCATGTGCCTACATTTATGTGTCTTTAATAATAGATATCTCTTTAATAAAGATGGAATGAACAGGACCATTTAACAACTTGTAATCTCTTCCCCTAAATAGCAGAGTTTTCAGTTGTCCTTCAAATAACCAAAAAACGGGGGGGGGGGGGCGGAGAAACACCCTCCCCACCCTCTGGGCATGGGATGTCGCTCTCTTAAAATGACTTCCTGCTGATTTGGGTCATAGTAAACCTGTTTGGGGCCTGAACCAAAATGGAAAAATGGTTTAAAATGTTAGTACAATCCTTTTATGTTCAGTCCTTCTGTTCTCAGCTGTTTAGATGTCATAAGGAGTTTGTAGGCAGGGTTTTGGAGGTTAGACCGAGGGTATTCCTTCTTTCCCTTTTCTGTATCCTTCTTTATCTCCTATGTAGGAATGCATGGACTTGAGAAAAATTGAGACATAGACATAGCACAGGAAGGACCAAGAAGAAGGGTCAGATTATTGAATATGCCCTTATACCTTTGCATATTGATACAAAATTAGTAGTATATTTGGCTAAAGTGGTATCGACCATTGTTTATTGTGCAAAAATAAGATTGTATTGGACTATGTCGGTATTGATATTTGTATATTGATACAAAATTAAGATTATAGTTGGCCACAATGGTATTGACCCTTGTATATGGATGCAATATTAAGATTGTATTGGGCCACATAGGCATTGATCTTTGTATATTGATACAAAATTAAGAGTATATTTAGCCACATTTGAATAGATCTTTGTATACTGATACAAAATTAAACGTAACGCTTCCTCATAGTATCGTACCTAGAGATACTTAAAAATGAAATGTGAGGCTCTGGCCTCTTGAAACCAACCATCTTAAACTGTTTAGGATAGTTAAGAAAAACAAACTCCTAGTCATGCATACATGTCACCTTGTTAGCTACTATGACAGTCTATCACAGATATTCTCTAAGCTACTCAGTAATCAAGTTGTTAAGAGACAAGCAACATTTGCTTATCTAAATACAAGAGATAGATAGGGCATCTTCAAAAACCCCAAGATGTCTGCAGAATATGGCATTCAAGGATATGGTCTTAAATTAAGATTTTTTTTTTTTGATATCGTGACATATCAGCTCCTGACAGCACCCCCTATTCTACTCCAAGTAGAAGATAATCATCGAAGAATCTCCAGTGTGAGATGGTTGAATTAGTGGCAAGCCTATCTCTTGGCATGTAAAAACTCCTTGCTTCAACTGCAGACAGACTGCTGTCCAAAAAGGACAGCAGGGCAGTCGACAGCCTAGCTCTGCCAAGACAGGGTAAGTTAGTCCTTCATAATCCCTGCTCTACAGTAAATGTCTGTCAGAGAAACAGGACCAAAAGGCTGAAGACTGATGCTGGAATGTATGGAGAGAAAATAGGAACTGTCCAGGTAGTCATTGGTTTGTCATTTCTTAGTATTGGAAGCTGCAGGCCCTGCACTTCCTATATAATCAGATATATTTATCCTTCTCAGCTCTCTGAGGTGGTTGAAGACTAGAGCTTGAGTCTCATAGCTAAATTTTGAGTTGTTTAAGAATCAAGAGGGCATTCTAGATCTAAGAAGATGGTTATAATAGTCTTGCAAGTTAGTATGAAAGCTAAGTCAGTTATAGAACTGTAAACTCATGGAGATGGTTAGAAGGTAGAAGGTTAAAGTCAGGGGCCAAATATGTATGAACTGGACATTGGGAAGGTATACTGGGCCATTTAACTCTCATAAATGTGGCATATTTAATTCTGCTGTTTTGTATAGAATTTACTGTTATAAGAGAAAGAACCATTTGTTGGATTGAAAAGGGAAGCTGTTGGGAGGGGGGAAGAGGGTGGAAGGGTGGGACAGGAAGGGGGAATAGGGAAGGGTTTGTGACTGAGATGTATCTTGAAGAAAAATAAATAAAGTACTTATATAAAAAAATAAAGATGGAATGAGAAAATATCAAGAGATATGAGTTTCTAAAATAATAAGATGTTTTTCTTTGATTAGTTTTCAGTGCAGGTGGCAGAGCAGATCATAAAGATAAAAGCATACTTAGGCAGAAGAAACTAGACATCCAAATGGTTGAAGGTTGGGAGAGGCTGTAATTTGTGAAGGGACTGTAAAGGCAGCCCTGGATTCCACATGAAGAAAATATAAGTTCTAATGTATAAGTTGATTCCTGACATCTAAATAAAAGTTATTATCTGTACTGGCTAAAACTTTGAAAATCCAATGGGTAATTACATAAAATTCTATGAGGAAATCAGTCAAATAATAATTCAAATGACATCCACTCCTTTTACAAATGCAAATATTTACTAAGCAGATATGATAACTTCTCCTTAGACAAGATTTTTAATTTTGTTCATGTAAGTTGCTGTGAGATGACTTAAAGGCCTTTGAAAATTGAGGAGATTTCCCTATGATTCCGTGAAGAGGCATTTGGATGTATACCCAGAAGTGGTATGGCTGGGTCCTGAGGTAAAGCTATTCCACATTTTCTAAGATATCACCAGACTGACCTCCATAGTGGTTGCACAAGCCTGCACTCCCACCAGCAATGGAGTAGGGTACCCCTTTCTCCACACCCTCGCCAGCATGTGCTGTCATTTGAGCTTTTGATCTTAGACATTCTGACAGGTGTGAGATGGAATCTCAGAGTCATCTTGAGTTGCATTTCTCTGATGATTAAGGATTTTGAGCATTTCTTCAAGTGTCTCTCAGCCATTAGGGATTCCTCCTTTGTGAATTCTCTATTTAGCAGCCTTATTTGTAATAACTAGAAACTGGAAACAACCCAGATGTCCCTCAACCGAAGAATGGGTTAAAAAGCTGTGGTACATCTACACAATGGAATGTTATTCAGCTATCAGAAACAATTAAATTATGCAATTTGCAGCCAAATGGATGGAACTAGAAAAGCTCATCCTGAGTGAGCTAACCCAGACTCAGAAGGACGCATATGGCATCTATTCACTTATAGTAGGATTTTAGCTATATAGTAGAAGGTATCAATACTACAACAACACACCAAAGGGAACTTGGACATAGACTTTTTATTTTTTATTTTTATTTATTTATATTTTTAAAATATTTTTTCTATGTTTTAGTCTTTTTTATCTATTTGTCTGCTTATTTGTTTGTTTTTTAGTACTCTCTCCCGGCAATGAGACACTTTCACTGATGGTACTGCCTCATAGACCCCCAATGAATGAGGAGGCTCTAGACCCTCATACAACCTCTCATTTGAGATGAGTGACTGTTATATAAGGACACCCCACCCTAGAGAAATGGGATGGAAGTGTTAGGAGGTAAAGAAAAAATGAAATGTAATGTTTCAGCCTTTTACTACTAATTGTCATAAACTGTTTAGGATAATTAAAAAATGCAAACTAATGGTTATGCAATCCAGTCATTCTGTTAGGTGCTATGACAACCTATTATAGCTATTTTGTAAGCTAATCAGAAATAAAGCTGCTAAGAGACAAGCAATATCTGCTTACCCTAATAGAAGAGATAGATAGGGCCTCTTCAAAAACCTCAAGAGATCTGCAGAATATGGCATTCAAAGATGTTTTTGTAACTTTAGATTTTTTTTTATATCAAGACATATCAACTCCTGACAGCATCCCCTATTCTACCCCAAGTAGAAGATGAGCATCGAAGAATCTCCAGTGGGAGATGATTGAATTAGTCGCAAGCCTATCTCTTGGTAGGAAAAGCCCCTTGCTCCAACTGTAGACAGAATGCTGTCCAGAAAGGACAAAACCTGGAAGCATGTAAGTCAACAGCCACACTCTGCCAAGACAGGTTAGGCAAATCCTTCATAACCCCTGCTCTACAATCAATGTCTGTCAGAGAAACGGGGCCAAACGACTGAAGATCGATGCTGTAATATATGGAGAGAAAATGGAAACTGTCCAGGCAGCCACTGGTATGTCATTCTTATTTTGGAAGCTGCAGGACCTGTACTTCCTATAAAATCAGATATATTTATCCCTCTCAGGTCTCTGAGGTGGTTGAAAAACAGATAGCTAGAGTCTCATGATTAAATTTTGAGTTGTTTAGGAAT
The DNA here is from genome assembly GCA_907164525.1 of Lophiomys imhausi. Lineage (NCBI taxonomy): Eukaryota > Metazoa > Chordata > Mammalia > Rodentia > Muridae > Lophiomys > Lophiomys imhausi. The sequence continues at coordinate 60,895 of CAJQZJ010027319.1, read as the reverse complement.
CAAGAGAGTGTTATAGATCTAAGAAGATACTTTTAAAATTGTGTTGTAAGTTAGTATGAATGTTGAGTTATATATAGAACTTTAAACTCATGGAGATGGTTAGATAGTAGAATGTTAAAGTCGGGTACCAAATACATATGGACTGGACATTGGGAATGTACGCTAAGCCATATAACCCTCATAACTGTGGCCTAATTACCTCTGTTGTTTTGTATTGTATTTATTATTATAAGAGAAAGAGCCATTTGTTGGACTGAAAGAGGAAACTGTAGGGGGAAATAAGATATACCTTAAACTTTAAAAAAAAAAAAAGGGAAGAGGTTGGGGGGTTGAGGGTGGGAGGGTGGGACTGGAGGGGGGAATAGGGAGGGGACTGCAATTGAGATGTAACTTGAAGAAATAAAAAAAAGGCCTTTGAAAGGGACTCATTAGGCTTTGACACACTTCTTTTTATTTGTTTTCTTCTCTGAGACTATGTAGATCGTACTTGAACCTCTAGGCATCATATGACAACATAACTTTCTATAGCAATGGTTGTTCTGAAGGAAATCAATATTCTAAAGGTTACTAGACCCTCATTTCATCATTTCCTTAAAACACCAAGAACCAAGATATCAAATTAAGGTCCTCCAGCCAATGTCTCACAAGAAATTTAAAGATTTCTCCACTCCCACTAACCAAATGGGTGGGAAATAAGCAAATAAGAGTTAAATTCTTTTAAAAATATATTATTATATATTGTGTAGAATTGTAGGTATGCCTATGTCTCAGAACATCGGGAGGTTAGAGGACACTTGTATAACTTAGGTGTTTGCTTCTATCCTGGGTGTCCTGGTAATGAACTCAGATTCTCAGGCTTGGGTGGCAAATGCCTTTCTTCTTTCAGCTATTCATGCAGCACAAAACTAAAATGTCTTCTTTCAAAGCCAACCTGTTTCCAGGTTCCACTGGCCTAAAAAGTTGAACATTATAAAGAATACATTGATTGTAGGATTAAATAAAAATAATTAATAAAAAATTATTCAAGATTTCTAATCAACCAATAATGAAGTTTTTAAAAGCTGATGATAATGAGATTGGGGAAAGGAGAAATTATATGGATCTAAAAACATTTTTAAATGTCTCTTGATTTTAACAGTGATATCTTCTTAGAACTCCTCATTTTCTGAATTGTCAGAAATTTCTTCCATTTAAAAGTTTAGCACAAATAACCCTTATCTGACCTTCATGAAAAGGCCTGATAGCTCAGGAGAGATAGAAAACACTACAATTTCACATTTTGTTTCATAATATGGCTTAAGAGAAGGATTTCCATTGCAATTAGGGTTTTAAATTTGAGAGCAACATTTTGACACCCACCCCTACTTTTTGTATGACAGCCATGCTGACAAAAGTCAGATTAGGAAGGTCCTTTCTCCAGGATAATTTCAACTCGCAGTCTATGAAGAGAAACTAACTGCTTTGAAGAGAAATGAAAAAGCTAAGCTTGATTCATCTTCTGGAGTCTGATTACTTATCAATTCAGTATCTGACTAGGTTGTAACTCACAACATTCTCTGGTTAGTGTATTTCTATACCAGTCAGTGCTCAGGGTTTAGATTACTTCTTTATTGCTTTAAACATATAGGGGAGTGTTTCCAGTTATTTTAGTTGCTTTACTTCCGTACTACCATAAAATTAGAAAATACAATGTGTAATATCACTGAAACAACCTTTTTCCTCAAAGAGAAATAGTATATGTTATGCAGATGTATAATCTTGATAACACAGTGCTAAATATCTCTCAGGAAATGCTAAGGGATAGATCTCTGGGCAAGTAAAAAGTGTAATCTATTAGTTAATGATTTATCCATGAAATAAATACAAAGATTCTCAAGAATTAAAAACATGCCAACAATTAAAACATATTAATTCAGTATCAGAAATTAGCAGTGGATATTAATCAAACAGAATGAGCATTTAATGTTAGATTTAAATAGACTCATTTAGCAAAAATTTTAATTCAATACTAGAATAATAAATCATCTGTTATCTTTAATGACAGTGAAATGTGTTATTATAGTTAATCAAATATTTGGAATAATGCTATTGTGCATATCATTAAAAATCTAAATATGCCTTATAAAATGTGTTAAGATCATGCTGGATACAATTTAATGAATAATAAGTCAGAAAGCATCAAAGTATTCAAGTACATATCAGTTTAAATAAATGCTAAAATTCTTGTTAATAAAGACCCAATAACTATAACAATAAAATAGAGAAAAATAAAGAAATTGTCTTCATATATATTGCAAAGCTTAATGTTTCACAATCTTCTTTACATCAGCCAACTTTTAAAGAATCCAGAGAAACAGTTGTGTTATTTATTTTCTCATTCATCAAATGCTCATTGACTGTCAATAATGGTTTAGTCAGTTGGGTAAGATCTATAAATACAACATAAGGTAAGACACAACCATAGTCCACAAGAACAAAAAGACTAATGGTGTGATTTAAAGAGCTAAACTCATGGAATATCAAATAAAGAATCCTATTCAGAGTTGGAGGATCATACAAAGATCCATGAAGTGGAGACCTGAGAAGCTAAAAAGAATTTTAGGCATTACAGTTGTAAAGAGTCAAGAGCTAAAGAAAGAAAAGCTAGTGCAGAATAAAACCAAGGTTTACTATGAGGATGTTTCAACTCACACAAAATTATCATCAATTAGTCAATTAATTATGTTCATTTAAAAATATTGTGTAGTATATAAACCTGAGTGGCTATGGATGCATATGATATTATGAGTATTGAAGGAATAATATCCAACAATTACAGCTGAAAAAAGGAAAAGTTCCATTTTATACAATTGCTAGTTCTACCTCTGATGATGATTCGTCATTCCGATCTCATTCTATATTTAAAGGCTCCCTGAGTTGACTAAAGAGCAGTAAAAAAATTTGGTAAGAGTGAGTCATGAAAACTCAAGAAATTCATTAAAAACATGATGAATATATCTAGTACTCCACTGAGAATGAAATCTGGTCATTTCTGTTTATAGAAAATCTTGCAATGGATTTAAATGATAACATTAATACACCCCCAAAATTACATGCTGACAACAAAATACTGACCCTATTTCCTAAAAGGAACAGTTTGAGCTTTGTTTTTTTTTTTTTTTCTTAAGGGATTTGGAAAAAGGGCATTTAATCTTAATCCAGGATGTCAAAATTCAGAGAAATAAGAACCCCACATTATTTTTTTTGTTTGTTTCTCTGTTTTTGACAGTTGTGTTTGGCTTTACCCTATGTCTGGATTTCCCAATCTCAGACTCCTAGCCATCCCTCTCATTGCATGGGCCTCAAGTTAAACCATATATTGGTTGGCCATTTCCACAAATTTTTCACCAGAATTGCCTCATTGCCCTAGCACATTTTGCAGGCAGTTAAAAATGTAGGTTAAGACTTTTTTGAATGGATTGGTGTCTGGGTTTCTCTTTCCATATCCTGCAGAGTAATTTCCTGTGCACCTAAGACATTAGAGTATAAGGGTTTAAGTTTCCATGCAGGCACCAGAAAACTTCCCTATGTTCAATGAGCTGTGTGGATGTTGCAACGAAATGATTCCTAATTATATTTTCCTATACTAATAGATCAGTCTTTGTTCAGTCATCATCAGAGAGACTTCATTTGGCAACACTTGGGAGCAAGTGCAGAGACACCCAGCCAGGCACTATGCAGAGAATGTAAATTACAGATCTCCATCAGGTCCTTCCCCCTTGAGATTGGGAAATAGTTCAGAAGAGGAGTAGGAAAGATTGTTGGAGACAGAGGAGATGGTGGATACCAGGAGAACATGGCCAACCAAATCTACTAAGAAGGTTCACATAGCTCACGACTACTGAAGCACAAAGCATAGGGCCTACAGGGTCTGTACCAGATAACTGTGTTTATCTTATGGTTGTTGATTTGTTTTGTTTTGTTTTTAGAACTCTTAACAGTGGGAGCAGGTATATCTCTGATTCTTTTGAGTAGTCTTGGGACTCTTTTCCTCCTATAGAGTTAACTTGTCCAGCCTGGATATGAAGGTTTTTGCCTTATATTCTTATATATCATTTTTGTCCTATCTACTTGTTGTTTTATGGAGACCTGCTCATTTCTGTTCAGGTGGCAATGCATTGTGTTAGGAAGATAGAAAGCCTGAGAATAAGCAACATCCTTTGTAGTTCCTGCCTCTCCTCTTACTTGATTTTCTGCCCTAACTTCACTTAATGATCAACTGTAACTTATAAGATATATAAATCCTCCAAACTGCTTTTGGTTGTGGTATTTATCACAGAAGCAGAAAAGCAAATGAACAAACCATATGTCTATATCCAGTGCTAAACCACAGCATACAGTTTCACAATCCAGCAGCAGTACTTGTGTTGATGGGGCTCACATATTTTATATTTAAATCAGAGGATAAGACACGAGTGTCTCTCCACTATATCTTTTGATGTGTAACTTCTCCTGTATTGTTCTCATCATCATCATCATCATCATCATCAAAAATGGAGTCTCTGGGGGATTTATATTGAGTATGCCCGCTGTAACTATGAACTTCATCAAGCACAAAGATCTGATTATCTTTCTCAAAGAGCTTAAAAAACAAGTTTTTCAATTATAAGTGCCTATTGACGAATGTCTTCTAGATAGCCAGGAAGACATACACTCTGATTTTACTAATTTCTCTTTTGTCCCTTATATGTCCACTGGACTTTCTTAATGTCTCATCTAGACACTTAAAGTAAATTTCATGTGTATTATATGAAATTTCATTCCAGGAGTTGTAGGACACAGTTTCCTCAACTCATACAAATTATCAGATTTAATATTTAGAAGAATATTTGAGATTGGAGTGTACAAACATAATGGAATGAAAGTAATAATGAAGTAATAAATTGGGAAGCTATTTCTGTAGCCATTAGTTAAAGAATGTTGTCTTGAGCTGGTCTTAATAGAAAATTAAAAATTATTAAGTGAAGAAAATGGGGAGAAAGATCAGTTAGTAAAGTACTTACATGTAAAGATAAAAATCTTAATTTGGTCCCCCAGAGCCTCTTTCAAAAAGCTTGGCATTGCAGCATGTATGTATAACTCCAGAAGTTGGAACAGGAGACAGTAGGATCCCTGGGGCTCACTTCAAGCCAGTCTAGTCTATTTGAGCTCCAGACCAGTGATGGACTAAAATTTTAAAATAAGTATATGTTTGCATCCATCTCCCCTCTCACCCTGGGAGTTTGTTTACTTTGTGTCCTTTCTGATCTGAATAGATTTTCAATGTAAGTAAAAAAAAAATAATAATAATAATAATAATTGGCACCTGAAGACTGACACCTAAGATGGCCTTTGCCCACACTTGCATGTGTACCTCCATGTGAGTAAACACACACGTGCAAACACAGGAGCAAACACAAATAATTGTAGCCAAACTGAAGCTTCACATTAGAAGTAGAGCTTACAATAGTCACTAAAAGACTGTGAGACCATAGAGAAAACAATACGTCAAAGAAACATAATTTCTATAATGTTTTAAACTATAATCTATTGTGAAATGGAAAGAACACAATAAAGTGTGCTACACATGCAGGTGATAAATGATTTTTCCTTCTATTTGTAAGTGAATGTTATTTCTCTTGCCTATATCCTTACATCCTGTCTTAAACTCTTTGAATAAGTTATGTTTTATTCTCTATCTTTTGAAATTTTTTTGCCATATTTAAGTCAATAGATGACAAATGCTGACAATTGTGGTTAAAAACAAACTCTTGTATAGTATTGAAGGGAAGATACATTTATACAGCCATTACAAAACTAGCATAGAGACTAGAAGAACCCTGCCTGGCACCACAGAACTCAATCATATGGCCACTCAGAAGAGCTAGACAAGGAATGAACCTGAGACAATCACCAGACTGTTGTCATGGGGCTGAACAGTGAGCTAGCCTGAGATGAGCACCAGTCTGTTGCCACACAGGCTTGGGTATCAGACCATATTGGAGATGACTCCTGCCAGGCACCCAAATGCACAGTGGGAAATTGCACTCCTAAAACCACTCCAGAGACAAGCCTAGGCATTCCAACACTGGGGGCGTCAATAAAAGAAGCAAGTCAGGGGTGGAGAAATGGAATAGAAAGACCAACAGAAGGATGTGGGCACAACAAAGAGAGACAAAAATGGAGATATGAGGGTAGTGAGGAACAGCCTGATGTGAGAAGTTGGTGATGCCACCTATGACCATGGTGGGAACCTGGCCAATGTTGATGCCAGAGGCCATATCTGGGATCATGATCCTGCAGCAGGAGAGGTCTGTTACCACTAAAAGCCAGGCTTTAGACATCCCTGGGCTGGGATGACACCTGGGGGCATGTTGATGTGTAAAGGCTGTGCAGAACTGGTGCAACCCCCCCTGGGCATCAGGGGAGAGTTGGCCCTACAGGCATAAGAGCAGAAGGGCTGATGCTACCCCTAAGCAGCCCCAGTACTTGGGAGAGCAGGCTCTGCACATTTTAGGAGTTGCAAGTGAATTGGTCCTAAGGATCAAGCTTGGGACAGCTGGCTCTACCACCCATCACCCTGTGGTGGAATTGATGCAGAAGACATACCCTCCTTTCCCTTATGCCTCATTGCCAATAGCATGTGGGAGACCTAGTCCTGGGGTCATGAGAGGAGGAGAGCTGGCCCTGTCCTTCAACAGCTGCAACACTAGGGAAGCAGGCCCTGTATCTTTCCTGAGCAGCACAATACATACAGCTGGCCATGGATGAGGAGGTTGTAGGTGAGCTAGCTACCTGAAGGTGTGAGTGTGAGGAGCAAGTATTGCCTTTTTTCTGTTTTGTGATGGTGTTGTCAAGGGAGAGATCCTCTCCGTTCTTTTTTGCCCTCACCTCTAGTGGGATGCAGGAGATCTGACTTCAATGGGGTCATAAGAGCAGGAGAGCTGTCTATGCCCCTCACATGTTGCAGCATTCAGGAGAACAGGCCCTGCACCTGATCTTGGCAGTGCAGTAAAGCTAGCCCTACATGTAGGGGTTGTGGGTGAATCAGCCCCAAAGGTGTAAGCCCAACAGAACTGTTCCTAACTGCTCCTAACTGGACCTAACTGATCCACTGAGTGGTAGCATTGGCAAAGGACAGGTCAGCTCCACTCTCTTTTTCCCTAGCCACAGTTAGCAGGTGGGAGATCTGGCCCTGACGGGGTCATGAGAGCAGGAGAGTTGTCCCATCCCCTTACCTGCTGCAGCATTCAGAAGCGCAGGCCCTGCACCTTACCTGGGTATCAAAGTAAAACTGGCTCTGGATGTGGGAGTTGCAGGCCCAGAACCAGGGCTTGACTTAGCCCACTCCAATATCTATCACACAAATGAACTGCTGGAGTGCATGAAGAGGCCAGTTCCACAGACCTAAAACTACAGGATCTCCATGACACAGGGCAACAACAGGATACCTGAGAGAATTCCCAGTGAGGTTCCAGTATTGACAAAGTAGCAGAAACCAGAAGCCTAGTAACAGACCAAGGAGTTGTTATAATGAACATTTGCAAGCAAAAAGTGTGAACCAAAGGGAATATTGTGGGGCATATTGAGACACACTACAGCTTTCACAATGAGATTTTTTTTTTTATTGTTGGGAAAGGTTGCAAGGGCAGAGGGCAGGTCTGACAGGAGGTGGAAGATGAGTGGGAACAGAAGAGGGTGTTAAATTCACAAAGTAAGAAAACAATAAAATGAAAAAAATAAAAAAAGAATAAAGTGCAGCCTTATTTGTAAAAGCTAGAAAATGGAAACATCCCAGATGTCCCTCAACTGAGGAAAGGATTAAAAAATGAGACATGTCAGCTCCTGACAGCACCCCCTATTCTACTCCAAGTAGAAGATGAGCATCGAAGAATCTCCAGTGGGAGATGATTGAATTGGTGGTAAGCCTTTCTCTTGGCAAGAAAAACCTCTTGTTTCAACTGTAGACAGACTTCTGTCCGAAAAGGACAAAACTTGATAGCAGGGAAGTCGATAGCCTAGCTCTGCCAAGACAGGGTAGGTAAGTCCTTCATAATTCCTGCTCTACAATCAATGTCTGTCAGAGAAATGGGGCCAAATGGCTGAAGATTGATGCTGTAATGTATGGAGAGAAAATGGGAACTGTCCAGGCAGCCACTGGTATGTCATTTCTTAGTTTGGGAAGATGCAGGCCCTGCACTTCCTATATAATCAGATATATTTATCCCTCTCAGGTCTCTGAGGTGGTTGAAGAATAGATAGCTAGAGTCTCATAGTTAAATTTTGAGTTGTTTAGGAATCAAGAGGGCGTTCTGGATCTAAGAAGATATTTTTAAAATTGTGAGGCAAGTTAGTATGAAAGCTGAGTTAGATATAGAACTTTAAACTCATGGAGATGGTTAGATAGTAGAATGTTAAAGTCAGGTGCAAAATACATATGGACTGGACATTGGGAATGTGTGCTAAGCCATATAACTCTTATAATTGTGGCCTATTTATATCTGTTGTTTTGTATTGTATTTATAGTTATAAGAAAAAGAACCATTTGTTGGACTGAAAGGGAGAGCTGTTGGGGGGAAAAAGAAATACCTTAAACTAAAAGAAAAAGAAAGAAAGGGGAAGAGGATGGGGGTTGAGGGGGAGGAGGGTGGAAGGGTGGGACTGGACTGGGGAGTAGGGAGGGGATTGTGATTGAGATGTAACTTGAAGAAATAAAAAATTATTATAAAAAATATATATTATACATGTTAATGATACAAAATGGATATGAAAGAAATAAACAACATTAGCTTAAAGATGAAAAAAAAACTGTGGTACATCTACGCGATGGAATAATACTCAGCTATCAGAAACAACAAAATCATGCAATTTGCAGCCAAATGGATGGAACTAGAGAAGCTCATCCTGAGTGAGCTAACACAGACTCAGAAGGATGCATATGGCATCTATTCACTTACAATCAGATTTTAGCCATATAGTACAGGATAACTATACTACAACCAATGTACCAAAGGAAACATGAATATAGACTTTTTTCCCCTGTCAATGAGATACTTTGCCCTAGTGGTGCTGCCTTGTAGGCCCCCAGCATATGAGGAAGCTCTTGGCCCTCATATGACTGCTGAAATGGAGCTGGGGACTGTTATGTAGGGACATTCCACTCCAGAGGAGTGTGATGGAAGGGATAGGGGGTAGAGGGTGGGAGGGCAGGAGTGGTAGGGGTAGAAAGAGGACCCGGTGATGGAGATGTAACCTGAAGTAATAATTATTTTTAAAAAGTGTAAAGTGATTCAAGCATTAAAGGAATTTAGAAAATAAGTTTAAACAAAGAATAAAACAAAATAATCTTTGAGACCAGAGCTTTGACTATGATGTGTCCTACAAAGAGTTCCAATATTGTTCAAAAATGGTGGCAATACAGATCAAGAGTGAATATAATCAAAAGGACCCAGTACTTTCACAGCAGACAATTAAGATTCTTGGAGGGACTGGAGTAGAGCATGCAAATGGAATACTGTCACTATAGTTATAAAGTGTTCTGAACTCAAGAAGCTTATAAGAAAATTGTTTGACTATATCCCCAAGATAATCTGAAAATTTGAATTTCTCAATTAAAGTTTTAAGTTAAAAATTTAGAATGCATCTTTATGTTAATAATTTGATTGTACATAATTAATAATATATGAAATTTCTGAGAGTTATTAATTGTATTTTACAAAATAGTAATACATGAAAAAGCAAACATAATTTAATATTAGTGATAGTACAACTCTCTTCTCATGTTCTGGATATATTTCACCTGTAATTTAGCTTGTTTTGTCTGTTGTAGGTCTACCTTGATTTCAACCACTCTTCTGTAAGAACCTCATTGATGTTAATGCCTGAAAATTTCTTTATCAGTCTGTTGTTAAGCTCTACTTTCCATTACTTGTATTATATAGCACCACTTCTGGGATCAAATGTAAGCACCTATAGCAGCATAGCTGAACTTTAGCCAAAACACAGAAATGAATTTTAATGATTCCCCTGTTTTCAAATTATTCACTTGAAGGATAAAATGCTCTCTAGGGAGAAGAATCAATAAACCTTGAAGAATGCATATGGAACATTATTTAAACCAGAAGCTGCAAGCAAGGTAGCAGATGTTAAGAAGCATTGGGAGTGAATTGCAGAAGTCTGCCAGAGACAACACACACACATAAATGAAACATGTATCCAGAGAACAGTACCATGACATAATAAGGAGAGGGAGAACAGAGGAAGACAGGAGAAGCAGGTCCAGGCCAGGAAAATAAGGGAGACAGAATGGTTAAGTATCCCAGAGTTCTGCTTAGTTCTAAGATAACAGGGAAAAAAAAGGTTCTGGCTGGAGTTTTGATCACTATTATAACATTTACGTACACAGTGGTGGGCAGTGATATTACATTATATCATGTGGAGGACATTTAATGCAATCCAATTGGTTAGGGAAGACATTCCCTAGAAGTTTAACCTTTCAATAATTTAATGCAGTTAGACAGAAAATGAAAAAAGAAAATCCTCAAAGTAGTGAGAAAGACATACACAAAGGGAGAGATGAAGAAAAATACATAACCCTGAGGTTTGTGTTCTTCAATGTGGCTTTAATATAGATAAAAGGTAGATAGATAATTGAGGAAATGTACTGAGAGTTAAAAATCTGGATGAAAGCATGGGTAATGGTGATTGGCTAAGAAGTTATATCTTCATTTAAAGTGATGAAAGGTCTCTGACTGCAATAAATCTGTATAAGCATGCTAAAAGTATATGAACTGAGGTGAATCCATATTACACTCTTTAGATGATACTACCAATTAAGAAACAATGAACAAAGAATTATATTTAGGCTTTGCAAATAAGAAACTAACTAGCAAGCCATGAATTCTATAGTGCCTTTTAAGATGCATTCATATCATTTGGATACATGTTCTAAGATACTTCTATATTACTTATTAAAGCAAATCAGAAAAAAATGACAAAAGATAAATCTTGCCACAAATTCTTGGCTCTTTTTTCTGAATGATTAACTATAATAACTTGAATGATAACTACACTATGTAAAAGTTATATCTCAAATACTTCTTTTTTTATTAACTGCTCTGAAGTGAAACGCTAGTATATAAATATATTTTATTACTTAATAAAATTAATAAGTTCTAAACGGACTTTACAGACTTAGATGACTGAAAATAATTGATATATGCCTTTGTGCCTTACGCATGTTTCAAGATACGTGTCATTTTCACTAGCTTTTAAATTGTGATACAAAAAAAAAAAATGACAGTACAGAGTAGATGACAATAGCTAAATACAGGCAGGGAACTATGTCTCCTCCTTTTCCTGCCCAGTAACAGATACAATCTCTTAGTCTTTCCTTATTTACTATACTAATAATCTCTGAATGACCTCATTAAAATTGTGTTAGTGAAGTGTTTTCTTTTTTCTTTCTTTTATTTTTACCAGAACTTAAGATGAAGGTATCACTTTAAGTCTTAGAAAAAAAATGTTATTCTTTTAAATAGTGTTAAAAAATATTAAAGACTATAGGAACTTGTGGAGTTTGAGTAAATGATAATTTTCTTAGAATATGGCCATGAGCTTATACAGACCAGGGAATAAATTATTGTGGTCTGTTCTCATTCAACTAATACAATTTTAACAATACTGATTTAGAATTTTTATTATAGCCCCAAGAAGAGGGAATGAGGACACAGTGAGAAAATGAATACTGAGTCAAAGGAAGATTAAAATTACTCACGGCAAACACTGAATCCTGAAGCTTCCAGTTTGGTGTCAGAAACTTTTACTTGGCTTGTTCTCTCCAGCTACAGTGCTGACAACATACACCTCTCCCCTGAGCTCATTCTCTTAGGTGTGTGCATCTTTACTTGACTCTCAAGGCTCTAGTATCTCAATGATCTTGATGTCTCCTCAATTTAGGTTTTTATCCCACAGCTTTTTACAATGCCCTCCTCCAGGCTTTCTTCTTCCCTTCATCATCTCTGCTCCTCCAGAGGTAGCCAACTTTTCCCCTTCTATCTCTCTATGCCCAATCAAAAGCCTCAGCATTTCATTTGACCAATCAACTTCAAATTAGGTAGAGCAAAGTTTAAACAATAAAGACAGATATATATGACAATGTTCTTGTCTAGATGGTAACCAGATCATAGGGCCTGTAATTAACAACAAAATGCATTCAGCTCTCAGGTTACCCCAACATATGATTTTTTTAATTGAAAACAGATTTTTCTTTCATATAACAAATTTAAACAACTGTTTCACTCATTTCCACTCCTCCTAGAACTCTTGCACCTACCCTTCTTCACAAATTCTGTTTAATTTTGAGAAAAGAGAACACACACACACATACACACACAGACATACAATTTCTTACACAAATACACAAACACTATATATATATTCAGGCAAGAATGGGTTTTGGCAGAAACCCAAGGTACTTACTGAGTGAACTGAAAAGATGGATTAGTTATAAAGATGTAGAATTTTGAAACTTCTGAACCAACCAAACAAAAATTTTATATGTATTTATAGCAACAATAAACTCAACTAAGAAAAGAGAGCAGCTAAGCACAGGAAATTTTTTTCAGAAATCAGAACATCATACTGTGCTAAATTGTCTTTCCTTGTTGCTGTGTAATGAATTTTAAATCAATATTTCTCATGTACACTTATATATAAAATTTTCAGCAAACATATTTTACTTTTTATCATTGTGGATAAAGCTGTTCTACCAGAAAATTGCAAATGACTTAGAAATAGAAAAGAACAAATAAGAAATCTTTCAAAAACAATTTGAAAAATAAGGTAGATGGATTTTAATTGGATGGTGTCAAAAGAATCTTTGTTCACAGACACATTAATTTTATAGCACGTACATCATTGATGATGTTTGAGTGCCAAAATGTTACCCTCTAAATTCTTCTCTTTTCAGTATAGTACAGTGCTGTCTATATATGCATTTATTCAAAGATAAGTGAGGTTTTTCCTGTGAGGGTATTTATGTATTTCCTCGGTGAAGTGTTTGACTCTATAAGATCCTCTGTTTCAAATTATTTCTTAGTATTTATAGAAAATTTGCTTTGAGCCTATCCTATATTATTATAGGTACAGTACTAAATACTTTAGACAACATTGAGGAGTGAGGAGTGAGATGATGGTATAACTCTGGAGGCCTATAACCTTCCAGTACTTGGAAGGATGAAGCAGGAGGTTTGTGTCTTGATTGAAACGATTGGGAGCCATTTGTAGAAATAATTAATTAAATTGTTTAACAGTATTTATACTGTTGTTAATTGGTTTGGCGGCTATTAATCTTTAACAAACCATTATAAGTGAGTACAAAGAGACACCACATGGATTTTAATAAGCCTTGGCCTAAATTGAGCAACCTTGGCCCACCTAAGCTAGCTCTGAATTCTATTACCCAAATATGACTCCATATATACATACTTTCCTTGGACTGCTATTCTCCAAGCTATGCAGATCTTCCTGGCCATATGGAATGAGGTTCTTTTTTCTGACCCATGGTGTGTGTCTTCCTTCTTTCTGCTCCCGGCCGGAAAAATTAATCCTCTGTGTAAATACCAGTGTTCCTGTTCTAATCTCAGGAAGTCCTGCCTTCCTATTCTCTTTCTGCCAGGCTAATTGGCCATCAGCTACTTTGACTTTTATTAACCAATCAAGAGAATGCCTCAGAAGGAGTGGTAACCAGATCTCAGTATTTAATTTAGCTTATCAGAAACAATGATATTAGACTTTCCACAACAACTTTAGACAGCATTGAGGAGTGGGATGATGGTACAACTCTGGAGGCTTATAACCTTCTAGCACTTGGAAGGATGAAACAGGAGGATTGTGTCTTGATGGAACTGATTACAGAATGATACAATTTCTTAAGCCAAACAAACAAACAACCAAAATAGGAGAACACAAGCTTTAAAAACAGTAACTTTTAAATTTTTACAGATTTTTAATCCATCATTTCTTTGCAATGATAGACTTCCTATTGTCTTTTAGTATGACTATTTATGTCTATGTGCATATGTGATCATATACTTTGTCTTTAGTTACATCTACTCAGTATCAGTTATATGGACAATGTGTGAAACATATTTATGATATATCAAATTCCATACCAAAGTGATGTGAACTAGTCAATTCACTTTTCTTCCTGACCAATAGCCCTATGGAAACAACGAAACACACTCGCTAGAACTAAATTAAACAGTATCCTCCCTTTATATTTCTTCTAGATTTTAAGGTTCATAAATATCACGTTTGTATGCCATTAAGTATATTATTTAGAAACTGAAGGTTCCTAGTAATCTGGAGACCCAATTTCTTTGTGATTTATTCAGTGAAAATATGTACGGAACAGTGTTCAACTGATTCTTTTGCTTTTAGCCTTGTCATATTGTACGGATTGTAAAATTATTAAAATAAACGGAATTAGATTACTGTGTATATAAAAAATAATGCTTGATTTAATATGTTGATCATTATTCCTTAAGCCACTATTTTCCAAATAAAAGACACAGAGACCTGTCAGATTTAATATGTGCTTTAGAGCACCATAACTACCCAAATATCAACCTTCTAAGCTATCTTGACTGCTTCCCCTGCAAAAATCATTATAAATACTTGCATCTGTTCCATTTTGACTATTTTTGTCCCATCAAGTTAGTCCTAAGAGCAATGTACTCTTGGCTCCAGGCTTTTAGTCCTTGCTACCCCATGGTGACCCTTGGTGAATCCTTCTCCTGTCCATCTCCACTCTGTCCAGCTCTGGTCCTTTTCTATCTCCCAAGGAATCTTCACTCCACCTACATCTATTCTATCCAGCCCAGGCTGTAGGCATCATTATTAATCAATCAGGAATAACTTGGAGGACAATGTTTACATGACATCCTTTTAGTTCATGATAATTTGCTTGTAGGACAGTAAGCAGATCTTTAGTGGTAATTAACTAATATTTGAATATATAGAAACTCCAGATCAACCAATCTTCCAGAATATCATTGACATAACTCATTATCCTTTCCTTATATCATGCTACAGCTTCTCTAGCTTGAAGTCTTAAAGTCTTCCATGTTCATCCCACCTAACAGTCTAAATGTAGTAGAACCACATGAACAGGTTTATTGTAGCAACAGTACACATGCCAGTTTGCCTTTATTTTTATTTCACGTATTTCAGTAAAAAATACCTGACAATGCAATTTAAGATTTTTTTTAATCTCACAGTTTAAAGTAATATATTTGATCATAGGGACAGAATTATGAAGATGCCTTCACACTATGCTTCCTATAAAAAATGAGATAAATTAATTCTGTTTCTGGGTTTGATTTCTTATTTTACCTCTCTGTTCAGTCCACTAGCCCAGCCTATGAGATTATGCCACCCATATTCATGTTATGTGATTCTTTTTATTTAAATCTTTCTGGAAATGTTCTTACATATACCATATGTCTACTATAGGATTCAAAATTCAGTAATGTTTAAGGTGAAGATTATCCATCTCACTTGAGACTGTAATTAATAAAATTTATGGATATACAGAGAAGAATTAAGAAATAAATCAACAGGCCTTGATACTATTCTTCAGTTTAGCACTGTTTGCCATCTCTATAAAGAGATCTGAGTGTGTCATCCCTCTGAGTGTGTCTGTGAAAGTTTTTGTCTTTATTTTATGTTTTTCAGTTTAAACAGGAAAACAAGAACTACTTTGAAGGTGGAAGACACCATCTAATAGACTAGAGTTCTCCATTAATTATTAAAGAAATAAAGTATGCATCACCATTATTGTTCCTTACTACTTGATGTCACCCACAAGATAATGATCTACCTTATACTCTTGCCAACATGATTTTTCCACCATGGTAACTGTAGGTTCAGTATGTGAACTATAATAACCACTTCCAGTCTTAAGTGCCTTCATTTAAATAATATGGTTTGGCAACCAAAAATATAAATAATACTTAAAATTGAAACTAAGAAATGGGTCAGTTGTTGTGATAAGCTTATTTACATGCCTCATAGGCCTTTGCATGCGCTTTGGGAAGAATATGGAAGAGATCACACTTCACGCTAGAGAATTTCTGTAATTTTGTAAGCACAAAAAGATTTCAATTTTAGTGATATTGTAAAAGACAAGAATGCCAAAAGCAGTGCAGAGTAGATATCTAGCCATTAGCCTTCAATGAGAATAGGGGTTAAAATAACAAAGTATGCTATCACTGAGACAAAGCTATAAGTGGCAGGTTCAGATTCCCTATAGCAGTTAGGGGCACCTGGGAAACTACAACATGTAGATATGAAGGTAAAGCCAAAGCTTCAGTTGGTATTTCACACTGCAAAAAACACCAGTTGAAGAAAGTTGTTGACAGTAGAGCTGGCTCATTAAAGATGCTATGTGTTTTGTGACAGCAGAACTGGAGATTCAGGGGATACTTAACAAAAGCTGCTGGAGTCCAATGAGGCAAGTAAAAGCACCTGATGTTTCACATAGAGGTTAAGGATGTGGTGTTTAACCTACTGGGTTATTATTCTTTCATAAATGCCTGATCCTCTCTTTAGGAAGATAAATATATTGCATACTGAAAATATAGCATTGTATATTGATAATTTATTTTTTAATAGAACTTTAATTAAAGATATAGCTTGAGGTCTCAACTAGACTTTGAACTCCTGAACAGTCCTGATACATTTAACGCTATCAGACATGGGGAATCAGACTGAATATTTGTTCAATGATAAGACTGAATATTTGTTCAATGATAAGATGGTCAGGAGTCAATGGGGACTATAAGTAAAATATTGTCTTTTAAAGTGATTTATGTAGGTTTCAAAGTGACAACAGATGAAGTTATCAAGGTTAAACTACCTTGACAATTCTCAGGGTTTAGGAGGATACATTGATTTTTAAGATTCTTTAAAGTATGGGAGTAGTGATGTTAGCAAAACATTACATTAAACTGAAAGTTGATATTCTAAAATTTTATATGATATTTTAAAATGTGACTATAAGTTGATGAACCAATATTTTAAAGGTTGTCATGATGTCCAGTTTTTCTTATCTCATTCAAGTGTTGTCCTCAAAATAATATGTGTAAATTCAAAAATGTTTCCTGCTTAGGAATAATAATTAAATGACCTGGAAAACAAAGATATATGCATATGTTTTGTAGATTGAATTTATGAATGTCAATATGAAAGCTATCTTTATCCTTCTGATTAACTTTTTTCTTTTTTGTCTTTTAATTTATTTATTTGTTGTTTCAGGTTACATCTCCATCATATTGTCCTATTTCCTCCCCTTCCCAGCCCCTCCCTTCCACTCTCTATCCCCTAACCCTTCCATCACACTCCTCTGGAGTGGGTGTCCCTACATAACAGTCCCCGCCCAAGTTCAGCAGTCATATGAGGGCCAAGAGCCTCCTCATACACTGGGGGCCTACAAGGCAGTGCCACGAGGGAAAAGTGTCCCATGCCAGGGAGAGAAAACTAAAAAAGCACACAAACAAACAAAAAAGTCTATGTCCATGTTCCCTTTGGTGCATTAGGTGTAGTAAAGATATCCTGTACTATATATAGATAAAATCCGACTATAAATGAATAGATGCCACGTGCATCCTTCTGAGTCTGGGTTAGCTCACTCAGGATGAGCTTCTCTAGTTCTATCCACTTGACTACAAATTGAATAATTTCATTGTTTCTGATAGCTGAGCAATATTCCATCGTGTACATGTATCACAGTTTTTTAATCCATTCTTCAGTTGAGGGACATCTGGGTTGTTCCCAGTTTCTATCTATTACAAAAAAGGCTGCTATGAACATAGACGAGGAAACTTCCTTGTGATTCAGTGAGGAGTCATTTGGATGTATACCCAGAAGTGGTATGGCTGGGACCTGAGGAAAAACTATTCCAAGTTTTCTAAGATATAGCCAGACTGACCTCCATAGTGGTTGCACAAGCCTGCACTCACACCAGCAATGGAGGAGGGTTCCCCTTTCTCCACACCCTTGCCAGCCTGTGCTGTAATTTGAGCTTTTGATCTTTGCCATTCTGACAGGTGCAAGATGGACTTTTAGAGTCATCTTGAGTTGCATTTCTCTGATGATTAAGGATGCTGAGCATTTCTTCAAGTGTCTCTTGGCCTTTAGGAATTCCTCCTTTGTGAATTCTCTGTTTAGCTCTTCCCCCCTTTAATTTGATTATTTGGTTTCTTGGCATTTAATTTCTTGAGTTTTTGTAAATTATTGATATTAGCCCTTTGTCAGAAGTGAGGTTGGTGAAGATTTTCTCCCAGACTGTAGGCTGCCCTTTTGTTCAAATGACAGTGTCTTTTGCCTTGGAGAAGATTTTCAATTTCATGAGGTCCCATTTATTGATTATTGGTATCAGGTCCTGAGCTGTTGGCGTTCTGTTCAGGAAGTTGTCACCTGTGCCAAGGAGTTCAAAGGTTTTTCCCAATTTTTCTTCTAATAGGTTTAGTGTGACCAGGCTTATGTTAAGGTCTTTGATCCATTTGGACTTAAGTTTTGTACAATGTGATAAGTATGGGTCTAATTTCATTCTTTTACAAGTGGACATCCAGTTGGACCAGCATCATTTGTTGAAGATGCTGTCCTTTTTCCATTGTGCAGTTTTCGCTTCTTTGTCAAATATTAGGCGGCCATAGGTGTGTGGGTCCATTTCTGGGTCTTCAATTCGATTCCATTGATCTACTGCTCTGTTTCTATACCAATACCATGCTGTTTTTACTACTATTGCTCTGTATTACAGCTTGAAATCTGGGGTGGTGATACCTCCAGATTTTTTTTTTTATTATTGTATAGGATTGATTTAGCTATTCTGGCATTTAGTTGTTCCATATGAAATGGAAAATAACTTTTCCAGATCTATAAAGAATTGTGTTGGTATTTTGATAGGAATTGCATTGAATCTATATATTGCTATTGGTAGGATGGCCATTTTTATTATGTTGATCCTACCTATCCATGAGCATGGGAGATCTTTCCATCTTGTGATGGCCTCTTAAATTTCTTTATTCAAGGGCTTGAAATTCTTGTTTTACAGGTCCTTTACTTGCTTGGTTAGAGTTACCCCCAGGTATTTTATATTATTTGCGACTATTGTGAAGGGGGTTGTATCCCTTATTTCTTTCTCACCCCATTTGTTTGTTGCATAAAAAGGGCTTCTGATTTTTTTTTTGAATTAATTTTTTATCCAGCCACCTTGCTGAAGGGGTTTATCAGTTGTATGAGTTCTCTGGTAGAATTTTTGAGGTCGCTTATGTATACTATCATATCGTCTGCAAATAGGATTAATTTGACTTAATCGCTTCCAATTTGTATCCCCTTGATCTCTTTTAGTTTTTTTATTGCTCTAGCAAGAACTTCAAGTACTATATTGAAGAGATATGGTGAAAGTGGGCATCCTTGTCTTGTCCCTAATTTTAGAGGAAATGCTTCATGTTTCTCTCCATTTAATTTGATGTAGGCCACTGGCTTGCTATATATTGTCTTTATTATTTCCAGGTATGGTCCTTGTATGTGCATTCTCCCCAGAACTTTTAGCATGAAGTGGTGTTGGATTTTGTCAAATGCTTTTGCTGCATCTAGCGAGATTATCATGTTTTTTTCTTTCATCTTGTTTATATGGTGAATTATGTTGATAGACTTCCTTATATTGAACCATCCCTGCATTCCTGAGATGAAGCCTACTTGATCATGGTGTATAATACTTTTGATGTGTTCTTGAATTCGGTTTGCCAGTATTTTATCACGTATTTTTGCATCTATGTTCATGAGGGTGATTGGTCTGAAGTTCTCCTTTTTTTGGGGTCTTTGTTTGGTTTAGGAATCAAGGTGACTGTGGCCTCATAGAATGAGTTTGTCATTGTTCTTTCTGATTTTATTTGGTGAAATAGTTTGCAGAGTATTGGTATTAACTCCTCTTTGAAGGTCCAGTAGAATTCCATGCTAAAACCATCTGGCCTTGGACGTTTTTTGGTTGGGAGATTTTTAATGACTGTTTCTATTTCCTTAGGGGTTATAGGGCTGTTTAATCTGTTAATCTGATCTTGATTTAGCTTTGGTAGGTGGAATCTATCAAGAAAATTGTCCATTTCACTTAAGTTTTCAAATTTGATGCAGTATAGATTTTTAAAGTAGGACCCAAACATTTTCTGGATTTCCTCAATGTCTGCTGTTATTTCTCCCTTTTAATTACTGATTTTGTGGATTTGGGTTTTTTCCCTCTGCCTTTTAATTAACTTCGCTAAGGGTCTGTCTATTTTGTTGATTTTTCTTGAAGAACCAACTCTTGGTTTCATTGATTCTTTGTATAGTTCTTTTTGTTTCTAAGGTGTTGATTTCAGCCCTAAGTTTGGTGATTTCCTGCCTTCTACTCCTCTTGGTAGTGTTTTTTTTTTTTTTCCAATTCACCCAGTTTAGCTGTTAATTCACAAATATGAGCTGTCACAATTTTCTTTTTGAAGGCACTTAGTGCTATGAACTTTCCACGTAGCACAGCTTTCATTGTGTCCCATCATTTGGGTATGTTGTTTCTTCATTTTTGTTGGATTTTAAGAAGTCTTTGATTTCCTTCTTTATTTCTTCCCTGACCCAGTGGTCCTCTAGTAAAGAGTTGTTCAATTTCCATGTGAGTGTAGACTTTCTGCTGATTCTTTTGCTGTTGAAGTCCAGCTTTTATCCATGATGGTCTGATAAGATACAAGAAGTTATTTCAATTTTCTTGTATCTGTTGAGGATTTCTTTGTGTACAACTACATGGTTGGTTTTGCAGAAAGTTCAGTGTCCTGCTGAGAAGAAGTTGTACTGCTTTGTGTTTGTGTGAAACATTCTGTAGATATCTGTTTGGTCCATTTGGTTCATGAGCACTGTTAGACTCATTATTTCTCTTTTTGGCTTCTGTCTGGATGATCTGTCCATTGTTGTGAGTGGGGTGTTGAAGTCTCCCACTGCTAATATGTGGGGATCAATGTGCGATTTAAGTTTTAGAAGTGTTTCTTTTACAAATATAGGTGCCTTTGTATTTGGGGCATAGATGTTCAATATTGAGATGTCCTCTTGATGAATATTTCCTTTAATGAGTATGTAATGCCCTTCTCTGTCTTTTTTTATTAACATCAGTTGGAAGTCTATTTTTTTTTTTTTTTTTTTTTGATATTAGGATGGCTACTCCAGCTTGCTTCCTGGGTCCATTTGCTTGGAAAACCTTTTCTCGGCACTTTACTGTGAGATTGTGTCTATCTTTGTTAGTGAAATGTGTTTCTTGTATGCTGAAAATGATGGGTCTTGTTTATGGATACAATCTGTAAGTCTGTGTCTTTTTATTAGGAAGTTGTGTCCATTGATTTTGATGGATATTAGTGACCATGGGTTGTTATTTCCCATTATTTTGGTACAGGTGATCGCCCTGTGTTTCTTTTGGTTTAGTTGCTGTGGTGTTTTCTATTTCCTCTGTTTTCTTGATGTGGTTATCTACTCTGGGTTGGAATTTTCCTTCTAGTACCTTCTGTAGGGCTCTGTTTGTGGGTAGATATTGTTTAATTTTGATGTTGTCATGGAATATCTTGTTTTCTCCATCTATGTTGATAGAGAGTTTTGCTGGATATAGTAGTCTGGCTGGGCACCTGTTCTCTCAAAGCTCATAGGACATATGTCCAGACCCTTCTAGCTTTTAAAGTTTCTGAGGAGAAGTCAGGTGTAATTCTGATAGGTCTGCCATTATATGTTACTTGACTTTTTTCTCTTACAGCTTTTAATATTCTTTCTTTGTTCTGTACATTTGGAGTTTCAATTATTATGTGGCGAGCGGAGTTTCTTTTCTGATGTAATCTGTTTGGTATTCTGTAAGCCTCTTGGATTTTATTGGCATCTCTTTCTTTAGGTTTGGGAAGTTTTCTTCTATGAGTTTGTTGAAGATATTTTCTGGACCTTGGAGTCAGGAGTCTTCTCTTTCCTCAATGCTTATAATTGTTAGGTTCCATCTTTTCATTGAGTCCTTGAATTCTTGGATGTTATGGGTGAGAGCTTTTTGGCTTTCTCATTTTCTTTGGAGGTTGTACTGATTTCTTCCATCAAATCTTCCATGCCTGAGATCCTGTCTTCCATCTCTTTTTTCCTATTTTTGATATTCATGTCTGTAATTCCTGTTCTCTTCCCTTGATTCTCCACTTCCACTCTTAATTCTGACTGTGTTTTCTTTATTGCTTCCATTTCCATTTTCATGTCTTGATGATTTTATTCATTTTGTACATTTCCTGCTCCAATTTGCTTGTGTTTGCCTGGAAATCTTTCATTGCCCTGTCTTTTTCCTGTTCAAGTAGAGCTACTTTGGCTTGGAACTCTCTAATGGTATTATCCATTGCCTTTGCTTGTGAAATTGTGGATTCTTTGAATTCCTTCATAGATTTAAATTCTTCTTGAAAGGACTCTATCACTTTCCATCATGTAGAATTGTCATCATTTTCATGTGTTTCAGCTGTGGTGCGGTGGTCACGGCTTGCTGTACTAGCATAGTTTGTTGGAGTCATATCTCCCTGACTTCTGTTGTTTCTCTGATATTTAGTCATTTGGTTGTTCTTATATGTTTGTTCCTGGTACCTTCTGGGTTTGGTTCCAAGGGGGGGGGGTGGTGCTTTCCTGTAGCAGTTGTATTGCTTGGTGATCTGTCGCTTTCCACTGGCTGGATGGGGCCTTGTGTGGAGGTTCTCAGTGTGTCTCCCAGAGCTCGCCCCTTCCTGTTTTGTTTCAATCGGGGACTCAGGTGAGAGGATGTGGTGGGATGTGTTCCTGTAGGTTCCTGGGATCCAATTGGTCTTTGTAGAGTTGATAGTGCAGGTTGATAGTCCACAGACTGTTGGGTGGGGTTGTAGCTCCCCTGCAGCTTACATGTCGGGACCGTGTTTCTGGTCCTCTCCAGCTGTTCTCAGGGTCAATGTGCATCTAATATCCAGAAGCACTGTGAGATGGTGCAGCCCACTACCAGGCAAGTAGGAATGGCCCAGGATTGTTTCACTGCTCACAAGTCAGAGCTCTCTATGTTGCACACTGAGTATTCAGCCTGGAGCGGCTCTGCTGGTGTGTTCCTGTGTGCCCAGGCACAGATTCTGTGAGTTCTGGAGGACCCAAGTTTGGGGGTTGAGGCCACTCTGCAGCGGCACCGCTGGTGTAGTCCTGTGTGCCCAGGCAAAGATTTGTGAGTTCTGGAGGTCCCAAGTTTGGGGGTTGAGGATGCTCGCTGGAGTCTTGAAAGGACCCAACTCCATGCCCTTAAAGTCAGTCCCTCAGCAGTGTGCCCTAGGTCAAAACTTCACTGATCCAGAGGTGGGACTAAATATGCTTAAGCTCTGGTTTCCCACCGGAAGGGCCAGAACTTGCACAGGAGTCTAAAATAACACCACAATTTGCCTAATGCTTGTACCCTGTGAAGAACAGATCTGTCTTCCAACCCGGCTGCCTGTCTTTCTGCCACTCTCACAGCTCCACCTATGTCTGTATGGAGCTGGCTTTGGAGACTGGCAATTTGGGGCCACTGTTTTCCATGTTCTGGTATGCTGCAGCTCTGCCGGAAGCATATCCCACTGCTCAGACAAGTTGAGTGTTTTTTCCATGTTCCATAAATCCAATGGGGGGGGGCTGTATGTATGTCCAGTACTCCTCTGGGGAAGCACAAATTTGCTTGTGCTTTCCAAAATGCAACTGTGGACCCACCTGGGAAGTCCTGATCTGGACCCACTGCTGGGCTGTTGTGCTGTAGACTGGACCCTCACTCTGCTGAGCTTCCCTGCAGCTGTGCTGTGGCTTCGCTAAGGGTGTATTATGATCCTCCGGGTCTGAGACTCTTCGTTAAATAGCTGGGATGCCTGCGGGGAATCTGGGGTCCCAGGAGGCTTGTGAGTAACCCAGTCTGGAGTTTGGGTCTTCATGCTGGGTAATTGAGTAACTCTTACCCTGAGTCTCTCCTGGTGAAGATTCCCGATTCCTGGATTCAGAGTCTTCTGCTGGTCTGTTTTGCTGAGAGTACGAGAGAAGGGAGGAGAGTCCTGTCCAGGGACTTTTAATAATCCTTGGGTAGCTGGGTGAAACCCAGTGCATTTGAGTCACTCAAATTGTTGCTCACCATCTTATAACCCTGATGCTTTATAGCTGTTTTCTCCGCATTCCAAATGTGTCCACGCAGGCCACCGCCATCTTGGATCCCGCCTGGTATTTTCTTCCTGATTAAAATTAAAACAAAGATATGTTTGAAATATGGACATTCTTTCAAAATGTATTTCATTTCATGTTATTTCTTTAGCTTAACCATTAATTTCTCTCATTAGTTATCAAGTAGATGATTAAGAAACAACCTCAAAATATGATGAATTATAAATTTACAGAGATTAGTGAATGCTCACAGGGACTCCCTAGGCTATCTGTAAATTTCAATCCCAAATTTTTCATTAAATATGTTGCTTGATTTATGGATCTCTGGTTTTAAATATTGCAAATGTATGAAAATAATGATCTTCAAGCAAATTAGAGCTATTTTCAGGACAAATGTTAAAATTAACAAAAGTATGACAAACTTATTACTTGCCTTGCTCATTAAATAATTCATGAGACATTTATTAAATGGTTTTAATGTTTTGAATTATGCCACTATATATATATATATATATATATATGCCACTATATTCTTATAGGAAACTTATTTTAAGTGATTTCTTTCTTTGATAATAAGTATTATATGTTGATCTTTACTTTATTTCAATGTATTATTCTTCATTAGGAAACTCATTCATAAAACTTGCAACATTTATTTTATGTCAAATGTATTTAGAGAAAAACATTTTTCTATCCTTTAAAGTTCTATTGTTAGAAGAAATTTATTGAACCTCTATTGAGAACTCATAAAATTTAAGTTAGGTGGGAGAAGGGGGAGAGGGTGTGAGTAGGGGAGGGTGGGTCTGGAAGGGGTGGAGCGAAGGAACTGTGAAGGAGATATAATTCAAGTAATAAGTAAACATTAAAAAAAGCAAGCAAGCAAAAAGAAAGCAGCTAGGAATAAAAATCCCCTGAAAACCTAAAAATAAAAAGTTAAATAATTTTAAAAGAAAATTTTCCAGTTAGCCTCATCTCATTTACATTGAGAATGTCTCTTTATGTTAGCAATGGCAACTTAAAGATACCTCAGGAGGGGACTCAAAAGAATTAAAAGCAAATAAAAATGATGTAAAATACTTGGCAGTATTTTACTTCAACAAAAGAGAGAAAATAAAATATTTGATACATAAGAGACTGTTCATCTTTTTGAGAAGTCCAAGTCCGCTGCTTCAAATTTATTGTGATGTTTGACTACTGTTCTGAAGTTAACCATCACTGCCATTTACTTAATTCAGTCCAAAACACACTTTCACTTTAAAAAGTCTGGAATAAAGTAATAAAGGCAAAAGAATTAAAAGTTGAATAACATACAATTAAACACTTTCCAATAATAACATTTGAACTCTACCTGAAACACATACAAGCTTTTGTGATTTTAAATAAGTTACTCTTTCAGAACACACACACACACAAACTGCACACAGACACCCATACATACATGAACAGACACACACAAAATACAATACATATATACACTCTCACACATACACAAATGCATATATGTAGACACACATGAACAGAAAGACACACAATGCATACAAATAGAGATACATACAGAGAGACACACAAGCTTAGACATTCAGGCACACACTACGCATAACTAATAAACATAGATACACATACACACATGTAACCGAACATCTTAAAATTATTAAATATTTATTTATTTAACTATATTCACTTATAAAAATTACAAACATTTAATTACTAATCCTACAAATTCCTACAACCCCTTTGACATAACCACTAAACCTATTAATAACTATTACAATTATTATCTAACCTTTTAGAAGGATATAGTCTCTGGGGCAGGTCCTCTGTCATCAGGAATACAGTCTCTATGGTAGATCCTTTAACACACTTAGCACTCTTTTTTCTTGAATATCTCAGATGTAGATTCATCAGGATAAATTGGCTATGGCAGTTTCACCTTAAATAAGGCTTGAGGCTTTTTTTTTTCTGGAAGACTTCAGCTGTCTGTAGGCCAACTTATTTCCTTTGTATAAGCAGCTCTGCCACTCTGCCTCAGTCCTTAAAGCTGGCCACAGTTTCATTTAGGTAACTGTTCAGATAGGTGAAACCCCTCTAGGCAAAAGCTGAGCCACAGGGTTTAGTCCTTGGCCTTTTGCTGTCTTTCTGAGGCTTTCTCTGCTCACCAGCTTCTTTCTGCCTCAGTCCACCAGCATTTTCTCCATCAGGACTCGCTAGCATCGAAGCTCTCAAGCATGGGGTCCTCTAGGATGGGGCTCTCCGGGGCTCATCCACTTGTCCTTAAATAGTATCTCTCCTTGTTCCACCTGTTTCAGTTTAATTTGGGCTCCGCCCACTTAGCACCTGAAAACAATGCCAGGCCAAATACTTTTTTTCTAGTCCATTAAGTCTTTCCTGTTTTTCCTGGCTTTAACCTTGCTTTTCAGTCCATTCAGTCTTTCCTGTTTCCTGTTTTTAGTCCACAAGCTGATAAGCTAATTGGTCACAGCTAAGTTGATCTTCATTCCCCAAATTAAGAGACTGTATCAGAAACCCCTAGATATTTACTAAATTTTCTAATTTATATTAATCCAAGTCCCTACATACACACACACACACACACACACACACACACACACACACAAAAGCTTTCAACAATGAATTCGACCTTTGAAATGAGAATAACTAATGAGAGACAAACACTATATAAAATATCGACTGTATCCTACATTTACTTTCTTGATCCTCACAACTCATGACAATAATTCCTAATGTAAAGCTGACTGCACCTTGCCTAGATGTCACAGTACAACTAGTTCTGGATGTGGTGATGTGGATGAACTTGCCCCAAAGGTGTCAGTGTGAGAGACCCAGGCATGCTTTTTGTTTTCTTTGCGGTAGTGTTGGTGAAGGAGAGATCCTTTCTCCTCCTTTTTGCCCACAATGCCAGTGGAGGACAGGAAATTTGGTCCCAATGGGATCACAAGAGCTGGAAAGCTGTCCCTGTCCCTCACATGCTGCAGCACAAGGGAGAGCAGGTCCTGCCCCTCACCTGGACAGCACGGTACTGCTGGCGTTGGATGTGGGAGGTGGGGGTGAACTGACCCCAAGGATGTGAGTATTGGAGATCCAGCACTGCCTTTTGTCTGTTTTTTGGTGGTGTTGGTGAGAGAGAGATTCCCCTCCATTCTCTGATATACTTGACATATGTAGCAGATAGATCTGGCCCTGATGGGATTATGAGAGCAGTCAAGCTCATCCAGTCTCTTACTTGCTGCAGCACTTGGGAGATCAGGCCCTGAACCTTACCTGAGTAGCACAGTAGAACTGGAACTGAACGTGGGCAGTTGGCCCACCTCAACATTTACACCGTGTTTGAACTGCTGGAGAGTATGAAGAAGCCAGTTCCACATAGCCAAAGCTACAGGATCTTCATCACACAGGACAACAACAGCATGTCTGAGAGGAGTCCCAGCGAGGTTCCAGTTTTGACAAAGTAGCAGAAACCAGAGTCCTCATACCAGACCAAGAAATTATTATAATGATCATTTGCAAGCAAAATAGTGTGAACAAAAGGGTATATGGTGATACACACTGAGACACATGACAGCTTTCACAGTGAGATTTCTTTTTTCTGTTGGGAGAGGTTTCATGGGTGGAGGATGGGCCAGAAGGGAGGTGGCAGATGTGAAGAAACATGGTACAGGATATGGAATTCACAAAAAAATAAAAGAAAAGAAAAAGAAAAAATAGCAGTTTTTTTCAAATGGTAGAGAAACTATATTTTTCATTGTCACACAGAGTGAAGAAACAGAATTATGGTTTAGGTAGTATCATTCTAATGCCATTGTTGTTAAATATTGTAAAAATTATCTTTGTATATATTATCTGCTATAGCAACTGGAAAACTAACCATACATTCAGTTAATGGCAGCCAATTAAAAAAGAAATTCCTGTTGTCATCACAAATGTGTTTAGTTTTGAAAGACATTAGAAGTTTCTTAGATTCAATTTCATTTTATTTCTCTAATATTTTAATTTGTTCATGGTTTCCATTTCTTCTTCTTCCTTGAAACTGTCTCATATACCTCTCCTCTTCTTCAAACTCATGGTGGCTTTTTTCATTGATTATTATTGCATATGTGTATGTACTTGTATAAAAAATATATATACACACACATATATATGTATTTCTAAATACATCCTATTGAAATCTTTTAAAATTTATAAAAGATGACAAGTTTCTTTCGTAATTGAAAACTTCATGATAATATTAAAACACTATGCTTATATAAATATATACAATGAAGAATTATTTTCCAACAAATTATTTAATGCCAATTCCTTTGAATCTTCATCAGACTGCATAACAAAGAAATATTAATATAGAGATAATATGCAATTCCGAAGTATAAAATCGGCAATACATTGGAGTTCTGCAATGAAGAAACCTACTTGCTTAGGATAAATTAATTAACAGACCTATCACTAGTCTCCATATGAGAAAAAAATATATATGTGCTTTCTTTAGAAAAATAATTAAGAGTTGTGAACTCTAGTATTTGCCTGTGGTCCCAGCACTTGAGAGCTGAATCCAGGATGATCATTAGTTCAAAGACATTGTCTAGTGCATGATGAATTTATGAAAAGTTTAAGCTACATAACACTGTGTCTCAAAAATATACATAAAAATAAAAACAAGAAAAGATATTGATTTAAAGAAAAGAGTCTATGTGAAAATATCTTTGCATATGGATAAACTAACTAAGAGTTTTGAGTATGAGAGTGTACACTTTGTTACATGAAATCAGTTTCATCTGGTTAAACATTGCTGTAGAATTCAGTCAAAATAGCTTATTGATTTTTTTAGAAAAATTTTTCCAATGAATTCATAACTAAGTATAAAAACTGCTTCATTTAATTACCCATCAGAATGAGTGAACTTATTTCAGAATCAAAAACCAACCCATTTTCACAGCCTGCAATGTGTACACTCATATGCAGAGCTGCCTAAGCTCAGTAATTGTATCTGTCTGTGTATACACATGCATCCTGAGGTCTAGATCAAATATACATTGAAACGCAGAGCTTAAATCCTGCTTACAGATCTAAATAACAAAACATAATATGATCAATGCAGTATTTTATACAGGACTTTCACCAAAACAAGGGGGAGAAGAAGTTTGCTGGACATACTGGTATAGTAGTATTATTTTCTGAGCTTTAAAACACTTTTAAAAGGAGCATTTTATAAGTTGGTTCACTGTACTAAACCTTAGGACTATAGTTAAAAGGCTAAAAGAGGAGAAAAGAAAATAGTAACAAAGGATGTTTTCTTGGATGAAAGCTTGAAAAGCTTTAAAAAAAAAGGGGGGGGGGGAGATGTTTGGGTCAGCCAAAGTCAAATCTCCGAAGCAGATGGTTATAAAAGCAGAGGGATGAGGGATGACACAGGGTGCATGGGAAGAGCTGAATTTATAAACCATAATGTCAAAATAGTTATCTATGCTTTAAAGTATGGGATGTAGTGCATTTTACCTGGGAAAAAGAGATTTCTTACCTTGGGATGCTTGTCTCAGTAGTGAGAAGTAAAAATTTCCTTCCATCGCATTTTACACTTGCAACAGCATTTTTAAATATGGGAGCTAGAAATATTTATTTTTTCATTTTTGATATTGTGTTTTAAAAGTTCCATGCAGTATGTTTGGATTATAGTTTCTCCTCCTCCAGATTCTCCTAGCTTGTTCCAGCAACTCCCCACCAACCCAGCTCCATGTCTTTTCTCTCCCTCTCTCTTTCTTTAGAAAGAAATGGACAAAAAATCACCACAAAAAGGAAAAACAGTACAAAAAACACACATAACCACAAGTGTGCTTGCACACACAGGGTAGCAGAGGGAAAGAAAGATATAAAACTTATAAAAAATGTCAGCAAGCAATAATATCCAAGCAAAAGTTAGACAAAAACAAAACAATATGAGACACAATATAAATAAAAAATAAAAACTTCCAAATATACCATTGAATTTGTTTTGTGTTGATCATTACTGCTGAGCATGGGACCTACCCTTAAGTATGTTTAATATAATAAATAAGACTTGATTGGAGAGAAATATTTTTTCTTTTCTGGAAGATATCAATTGGAGATAACTAGGAATTATGTCAAATTCCAGTTCTTAGCACTGGGACACTATCTGACTTCAGTCTCAGCAGGATCTGTACAAACTGCTATATTCTCTATAAGTATGTAAGTACAACAGTCCTGTTGTGATTTTTTTAATACCTCACAGCTAGGATTTGTGTGTTTGTGCCAGTGTTTATTGTCATTGAAGGAGCAAAGAATTTATTGGATACAAGTGATACTTTTTTACAGTTTCATGAGGTCCCATTTATTTATTTACTCATTCATTTATAGCATTTATTTATTTGTTCGAGTAACATCTCAGTCAACATCCCCTCCTTCCTCCCTTTCCTGCTCCCCCCACCTTCTTCCCCCTCCCCCTCCTATCTGCTTTTTGTTGTTGTTGTTGTTTTTGTTTAATTTAAGGTGGATACAAGTGGTTATAAATTTAAAGCATGATGCTATAATGATTATCCAACAGAAAACTGGTTTGAATAACATGTAAGTTTATTTCTCCCTAACATGGAGTGATAAGAATAATGATAGCTAATATCATGTTGCCCAAAATATAGATCCTTATATTATTTAGCTGTGGTGTGCATGTGAATCAGGAGTTTCAATAGAATTCATTGTTATACTTGTTGCCATGATCAACTAGAAGGAAAGGAATGGGTGGTATGTGGAACTGGTAGAAGCCTGTGTGGAACAAAAATGGAGCTGAGTCTTCTCCAACCCTGGAAATCTCATCTTGAGATCCATAGGGATGAGGACCATTCCCTTCCTTGACCCAGGCCTGAGTGTTCCCAACACATATACTCCTGCCTCCTCCACACATTTAACCATGCAAGAGGAAGTCATATAGTTGCAGCAAGGTTAAACCTCCTCTATCTTTATGAAGTCATGTCCAGTAAGCACCTGGAATCCCTCTTCTTTCAAATAAGGCATTTCCAACACCTAAGCCCCAACCAATAATAATGTACACTCACTCTTAAAGCCGCTACCCATTCTCCAAAGGTTTAAATACCCTTTGTTCCCCCCAATTAAATGAACTACTCAATGAAGCCGGCCTCCAGAGAGTCTTCTCATTGTGTCACCTGCTACCTGAGGTCTCCATCACCCACAATTGTTCCTGCCACTTGTCTGATCTCAGGCCATCATGCTGTTAAGGGAAGGGGAGAAGAGTGGGAACAACTGTGGTGGAACTAATTCTATCCTGGGCCTACAGTTTCTACTTATCTGTTGTTGGTGTGCGTGTTCTTCCTCCCAACCTCAAGTTTTCAGAAATAACACTCTCAGATTCAAAATATATTTACAAGTACCTAGGCCATGAAGCTGGGCTCTTTTCCTGATTATCTCATAGCTTAATAACCTATTTATTCTAATCTACCTTCTGTCAAATGACTGGATATCTGTACTCAGGTACTATGCAACTGTCCTCTTCATATCTTTCTCACATGCTCTTCCTGTACCTGGCAATCACCAGCATCCTTTCTGCCTACTAGATGACCCATTTCTAATCTTCCTTTTCCTATACACCATAGATTTTTTTTTTGGCAGGTGCACTATCAATGCAATACAAAATATATTCTCTGCAACCAATAACTGTTACATTTGCTTACCCAATACTTTGTGCAGCTGAACTTGTTTGTCTGGTTGAAAGGGGCTTTCAAGTGCTTATGTAACATAGTATATGCCCAAAGTACAATTTCTAACAGAAATGTGGATGCTCAAATATTACTTGCTATTCTTAGCTCCTTTAAAGAAATACAGTCCCTTCCTATTTAGGCATACAAAACTATCTAGTCTTTATTTTCTCATTTTCTGGTCTCTTACTATATCAGCCAAAGGTAATCTATTCATATTGTCTCAAATATGAATTGAAACTACACTTAATTTTGTCCTTTTGCATTGATAAAAGGCAGACATTTTTATTCAAAACCAAGTATTCTTACAGCAAAATATATTCATTGCATTTTCACAGTTATACTTAACTAACGCAAAATGATGACAAGCTCAATGCCTGATAAGAAGTAACCAGTGATTATAGTCCAATGAGCAGAGACTACTCCCATGGCCTGAATTATAATGTAGAGTGGCAAAACACTATATTAAGGTGTGAAAGGTAGAAAGCCCATGCTTCAGAAGGTTAGACTTTTTGTAAACAATGTCACCTTACTGAGAGAAGAAGAAAAATAGAGATATTGTAGTAGAAATAGAATTCATAGGAATACCAGATTCCCTAGGGACACACCAGAAGAAAATTGTAAGATATCATTTCAGTATGGGATAAAAGTAATTCCACAAAGTTTGAAGAAACTAGGCAACCTCATGATTCATTTATAAATGAGAGTACAGATCCCATTTCAAGCCAGGTGAAACAACAATAAATATTTGCAAAGTAAATTAATCTGTACCCAGAGATTTTGTTAGGCAAAGGGTCAAAAGAACACAACATTTTAAGCTTTTACCAAATTCTGTAAGTGAAATGACTAAGCAAGGTAAATTTGAAATAGAAATGCAAAGAGGTATTGAGGCGATAGCCCTTTTACTTATTTCATTTGTTTTTGTTAAATTCATAAAATGGTGACTAAGTGCAGCTTGCTGCAGGTAATTAGTTAAAAGCCATAGAGCCCTTGCTCCCATCTTGATCCACAGGAGGAAGAAGAGCAATAATATTTAAAATCATATCAACGGAGGATTTAAACTTTACGAAACTAGAGAGTTGGTAGAGGATTTCCAGGTGGAAAAGGAATTCTAGAAAAAAGGTCAGGCCATTACTTTAGTTCTAGTTTTTCATAAATTAAAAAGAATCAATAATTTCCAAGCCCCCCCTTTTTGCCTTCATGTTCTTCTATTTTCCTCAAATTATGTGGTCCTCTTTTGAAATAATTTGTATTACTATATATGTATATATACATACCTATACACACAGGGACCTACTGAATCTCTGAAATACTGTGTTACCATTGCTTGCATGTACATGTAGTTGGAAGCTAACCACTTAGGATTGTATGACATACCAGGAGTCTGTCCCTGGAGAAGATTGATTCTCTTTGTCAGCAGGCACTGGTTGCCAGTAGTTCTTCATCTATAGGTAGGACCTGATGATATTTCCAGTATGGATCCTGGCATTGTAGCTGGTGTTTTAATCATATCTACCTACCTCAGGCATCCACTGTTGATATTTCATAGGTGCAGCTCCAATACATACATAGAAGATAGTATCTCAAAACAGATATTTTAGTTCTGCTTCTTAAAAATTTTACTTCCACCATTTCCACTATGTTTCCTTAGCCTTAGGCATATAGATCATGCTGTAGAAGCATCAGTTTGGATAAGGCATCCCAGGGATAGCTTTTCTCTGAAATTTGAACAGTTATGAATTCTTATAATATAAATTTTTACTCTTGTGATTTATCATATCTAATGGACTGGTATTTCTCTTGTTGGGATTTATAGGCATTTGAGTTATATTAGTAGAAACTTGCCCAAAACAAACAATTAAGAGTACAATGTTCTTTGAAGTAAGAACATATGCTATTAGTCATCATCAAGTTCAAGGAAATACAAGAAAGACTATTGTAGCCACGATTGCTTCTTGTGGCTTGAGTTTGAGGCCCTATTGCTGAAGACATTGAAAATTTGGGACACAGTACTCAGATGATTCAATGTACCTCTTACCTGATAGCCTATTTTATGTGGTCTAGCATCCGTGGTTCCAGAAAACACTATATAGTTTGCCAAAGGAGGGAAGGAGTTAAACAATCCTAACCAGCTACAATACCTATGAACAACAATTACCAACATGACAAGGCATACATAAATGTGCAATGAGTGACTCTTGAATGTTTATGGCTACCAGGTCCTGTCAATTCAGACTTGAAGCTCATTCATTATGAGGAAAATCATGCTTGGATATGAAAACATAGTTTCTCATGGCTATCAAGTCATGCAACTTAGAAAAGAGTATACATCATAACTTTCCCAGACAAGCATAAATCAGTACTACATTCCATACTTTATGGTTATGTCCACAGATAAGTGTAACTATCTTTTCTTCACAGTAAATGGAGAATGCCAGAAGAACACAGTTTCTTACAGTGAAGATATCTACAGATTGTGGTGTAATGCTCAGTTCACGAAAGACAAGCCAGGAAGATTCCAAATCAATGTTTTTTAAAAAAAAAAAAAAGGATCTTTAATTGGGGGTTCTAGCCAGGCAAGGTCCATCACACATTCTCCATATAGGGAGTCTGTGAATGGCCCTAAATCTGGAAAGTTTGAGGCTCTCAATGGCCAGACAAGGGAGATGGATGAGCCAACAGGGCAAGTGGGATGGGCTTTCAAGCTATGGCATTATACAATTGGCTAAGCATAGCTGACCTTTAGATAGACTGTTCTGGGCCAAGTGATCAAACCATAAGCAGACCAGAGGCACATCTGGTATTGTAAAATACTGATAAGCTGGTTCCTGGGAGTGGAGGGGGTACTTCCAGTTATTCTCAGACTCCTTGAGCTCAGGGTCTCTAGAGAGGAGAGCTATGTGGCTTTTGTTTCAGACTAACATTTTTGCCTTACTTTTTATGAGCTTTGCAATAGCTGAGGGGGTGGGTAAAGCCAGGACAGATTATGGTTCTTGTTCTTTCAGTGGGAAGCCTGGTTTCAAAAGATATATTTACATTACAGCTCTTGCATTTATTTAGTGGCTCAGTTAATATCACAGAAGAGGGCTTGAAAAATTGTATGAGCTTGGTAGTCTGATGTTAAATCTCCAATAAAAATCACTTCAAAAATAAGTCTGGATCAATAACAACATCTATGGACATGTTAGTTGGAAGTGTGAAAAATTTACAGCACAGTACCCCTAGAAAAAGAACTACAGGCAACTAATGACTGTAGGGAGAATTAACCTCTCTCATAGCTGAGTGTCTTATTTGATGTCTAATATCTAGTTGTGAGGCTTTAAACAATATATATATTATCAAAAAAATGGACTCAGAAGGTGACATATGTGTGTGAGTGCATATGAACATACATACATATAAATGTGTGTATGACAATAATTAAAGAAAAAGAAACTATCAACATGAGAGCAGGCCAGGATATAGGGAAGATGGGAAGAAGGAAAGGATGGGAAATGAAGTCCTGTAATTCTCTTTAAACCAAAAAAAAAAAAAATTAAAAGAAAAATAAATTATATATATATATATATATTGCATTGTTAGTGTTTCTTTGTGTGTCCAGACTATTTATATCAAGGCCAGGTATGTAGGAGAATTTTAATCAAACAACATGGGTTGCTCTGGCAAGGGATCACACCCAAAGACCTTCTAGGTCTATGTGATCTGGCTGGAATGCAGACAAGCCTTAGATAATGGTATGATCTGGCTGGACTACAGAGAAGCCTTTAGTATACCCCTTTAGTCCCTAACAATATAGGTAATTGATGTAATTACTTTGAAATTAAGGAGAGGTAAAAAGTGATGCAAAATATAGGAACATGCCATTCCAGAGGAGAAGGATGGAAGGGATAGGGGGTAGAGGGTGGGAGGGTGGGAATGGGAGGGGTGGAAAGAGTGCACTGTGATGGAGATGTAACCTGAAGTAATAAATAAACATTTATAAAAAAAAGAAAGAAAGAAAATTCTGGGAGAAAGAATACCAATCACTCATGCTCTTGTTGTTAAGTTCTTCCCAGGTAAGCTAATGACTATCTTTTGGCTTTTATTTCTTTGTACAAACATTCCTACTTTTCTATAAAATGAACATTATTTCTACTACAGACAAATAGAGGTGTCAGCAGAGTCTTCATTTTCACTGCTATTCTTTGATAACATTCTTTAGACATTTCCTTAGAACTGAAGTAAGGTTCTCTGGAAGGAGGCAAGACCACAGGGGTGAAGGCGCTAAGGAAACAGAAATATAGAATGATTTGAATTCATTTTGTTTCTGCAGTATTTTATTTAATATGTACAGAAAGTAATGGAACTGAAAGTTTAAGTAGTATTTCAACTGATGTACTCTTAGGCATTATCTGCCCACATTAAATTCATATTTGGAAATCTCCAAACTAATGTTTACCAGTTTTATCTATGTGATATAGTTTTGATGTATGAATTTATACATATGTCTATTTACATATGTATATATCTTTACTTTTGTTGTGATTACTAATAGGCAGTTAAGTCATTGTGTTTTCTCTTATTTTAACACTGAACTTGAAGTTAAAAACAGGAGGATGGTGATGCTGTCCTAATCTAAATAGGATGACACTGTCATAGCATTTCAAAAATTAAAATGTGGAACAATAATAAAAACTCGAGATTCTGACAGATTACTGATTAATTAAAAAGTCAAATAGATCCAGGGAAAATGACTTAAAATTCTTAGGAAAATAAATGTACTCCACTGAATTCAACTAGTGACCGCTGAGTTAAAACTTCTGTTTTTATTTACAATACAATAACAAGAAGCATTGGATGAGCATAAGAATGTGTAGTACAATCGCTGGATAATTTAAAATCTTTTTTTTCTTTATTTTTTATTTCTTCAAGTTACATCTCAATCGCAATCCCCTCCTTACTCCCCCTTCCAGTCCCATCCCCCCACCCTCTTCCGCCTCAACCCACCCATCCCCTTCCCTTTTTTTTTTTTTTTTAGTTTAAGGTATATCTTTTTCCCCTCAACAGCTCCCCCTTTCAGTCCAACAAATGGCTCTTTCTCTTATAAAAATAAATACAATACAAAACAACAGAGGTAATTAGGACACAATCATGAGAGTTATATGGCTTAGCATACATTCCCGATGTCCAGTCCATATGTATTTGGCACCTGACTTTAATATTCTACTATCTAATCTAACCATCTCCATGAGTTTAAAGTTCTATATCTAACTCAGTTTTCATACTAACTTGCATCACAATTTTAAAAACATCTTCTTAGATCCAGAACACTAAAGGAGATCAAGGGGATAAATATTAGAAATGAAGAAGTCAAATTATCCCTATTTGCAGACGATATAGTAGTATACATAAGCAACCCCAAAAATTCCACCAGAGAACACTTACAGCTGATAAACACCTTCAGCAAGGTGGCTGGATATAAAATTAATTCAAAAAATCAGAATCCCTTCTTTATACAACAAACAAATGGACTGAGAAAGAAATAAGGGAAACAAACCCCTCCAGAATAGCCACAAACAATATAAAATACCTGGGGGTAACTCTAACCAAGCAAGTAAAGGACCTGTACAACAAGAACTTCAAGCCCTTGAAGAAAGAAATAGAAGAGGCCTTTGGAAGATGGAAAGATCTCCCATGCTCATGGATAGGTAGGATCAACATAATAAAAATGGCTACCAAAAGCAATATATAGATTCAATGCAATTCCCATCAAAATACCAACACAATTCTTATAGACTTGGAAAGAGCTGTTCTCAATTTCATAAGGACCAACAAAAATCCCAGAACAGCTAAATCAATCCTATACAATAAAAAAAAAATCTGGAGGTATCACCATCCTTGATTTCAAGCTGTACTACAGAGCAATAGTAGTAAAAACAGCATGGTATTTTTATAGAAACAGACCAGTACATCAATGGAATCGAATTGAAGACCCAGAAACAGACCCACACACTTATGGCCACTTAATTTTTGACAAAGAAGCCAAAATGGCACAATGGAAGAAGGACAGTACCTTCAACAAATGGTGCTGGTCCAACTGGATGTCCCCTTGTAAAAGAATGAAATTAGACAAATACTTATCACCTTGTACAAAACTTAAGTCCAGGTGGATCAAAGACCTTAACCTAAGGCTGGTCACACTAAATCTACTAGAAGAAAAAGTGGGAAAAACCCTCGAACTCATTGGCACAGGTGACAACTTCCTCAACAGAACACCAACAGCTCAGGACCTGAGACCAACTATCAATAAATGGGACCTCATGAAACTGAAAAGCTTCTGTAAAGCAAAAGACACTGTCATTCGAACAAAATGGCAGCCTACAGACTGGGAGAAAATCTTCACCAACCCCACATGTGACAGAGGGCTAATATCCAAAATCTACAATTTAAACTTTTATGTCATATCTACTTGGGAAATCTTTAGATTGAGGGATGCAGACCAGCACAGATTTTGATGTTTGCATAATCAACTTGACAATCACAAAATTAAATACAAGAAGAATTATGAGAGAGTACAAATATAGTTTAAATGTCAGTTATCAGAAAAAAGAGAATCTCCAGCAATGTGACATGAGTGACATGCTGAATATTCATACATCAGAAAATATGTATTATATAACTCAATCTTTTTGTTCTTTAAGGCTTAAAAGTATTTTTTTCTCCTTATTTTTATGTGATGGTAAAAATTTGTGATGGGTATACTTTTGGTATACTTTAGGCCAAAAATTATCAAAGTCATTTGGATTCAAGTGTATGTCTGCTCATGCATATTTAGTCTAATATTTACATCCACTTCTAATTTGGGAAACTAATTAAAATAAATTCAGATTAAATAAACATAATATTTAGGATATTAGACCAATAAATACTTATAGTAATATTCCTTAATATAAAAAATTATAGAACATTAAATTAATTTTTGCAGACTGGAACATATGGCTGGGATTTGATATGTACCTATATATTGGCAGCATAAGATAATAATTCCTATGTTTTCAACTCTAGTGGAAATGTAAAATAATAAGATAAAAAGATTTGATTTTTTCATCATAAATAATCAGCCACTGATTTGTTTTCAATCAAATACTGAATAAATTTTTATCTCTTTTGTTTTTGTTTTTCAAGACAGGGTTTCTCTGCATCTCTCTGGCTGTCCTGGACTCACTTTGTAGACCAGGCTGGCCTCGAACTCACAGAGATCTTCCTGCCTGCCTCTGCCTCCCGAGTGCTGGGATTAAAGGCGTGCACCACCATGCGAGGCTAATTTTTATATCTTATAAAACCTATTTAACAGTTTCTGATCAGTTCATGATTATATATAATATCTCTGACATTGTTCAGTTATCAATTCTATTAACTAAATTGTTTGTATCACCCTTGAACAACAGATAGTGAAAGCATTGGCAATCTTATTTTGAGAGTGGATTTCTGTTTATTTGTTGTTTAGCTATTCTTTCTTATTACATTGTGGTGAGGTTGAGGATTTAGAAACTTACATCTGGCACAGTGTACTGCATTTTTAAGGCTGAATACTGAGTATACAATCTAAGAAAATAAATGTAAATATGCCCATTACATTAAAATTATTCCAGACACATTGTGGTCCTGGCTGTAATGACAACAGCAAAAGATGGACAAGCTCATGATTTACCAATAGCCTTAAGAGAAGAAAAGGACAACTTTTACATTTTTATGTGCTTATGTCACAAAATCCCCAACAAATTTTGAAAGTAAGTTAGATAAATTGCAAGAATCAACTTTATGGAAAGACAGTTATAGCTGTAAAGTTTATGCACAGGAAGCTTTACTTTATATCCTTGGTTTGTTTTCATTGCTGAGGAATCTGTGCAAGTCATCTTGCCACTGAGACTCATCTCTTTCTCCCTAAAGATGTTTCATATTTCACATTTACTTACAGGAAGATGCTAAATTGGAGGCAAGAAAAACAGGAAGAAAAGATAATGGGCTTCATGAAATACTGCTACTATGGTTCCTCATGATGTTCAATGTAATTTCACATTGCTCAAATGAGACTCTATGATATTCTTGTTTGATGATTAAGAAATAAGTTGTCTAAAAATCAGTATAAGTATTTTAAAATTCATTATCTACAAGTTCCAGTTGTTTAAGTTATACTTTACTTCCCAAAGGGATAGACATGAGTTTTGATACTATATATGTCTAAGCTAAAACTAACAATTCATATTTTGTTCAAAATAATTTGTTCAACCACACCAGACTAACTTCGAGATCTAACCTTCCTCATACATATCAAAACTAAAATATCAAGTTATCCATACACAAAACATACATCTATGTGAAAGTGGATTTGTAAAATAGTGTGTTTCTTATTTGGGCCCCAAACAGGTTTACTACGTCCCAAATCAGCAGGAAGTCATTTTAAGAGAACAACGTCCCATCCCCAGAGGGTGGGGAGGCTGTTTCCCCCACTTTGGTTATTTGATAGATAGTAGAAAATTTTATTATTTAGGGGAAAAGACTACAAGCTGTTAAATGGTCTTGTTAAATGGGTTTTGGAGGTTAGACCCAGGGACTTCTCTCTTTTTCTTTTCTGTATCCTTCTTTCTCTCCTATGTAGGAGTGAACAGACTTGAGAAAATGGGACATAGACATAGTATAGGAAAGATCAAGAAAAAAGGACAGATTACTGAATATAGCCTTATACCTTTGTATACTGATACAAAATTAATATTATATTTGGCTAAATTGGTATTGATCATTGTATATTAATGCAAAATTAAGATTGTATAGGGCTACATCGGTATTGATCTTTGTATATTGATACAAAATTAAGATT
>CAJQZJ010027319.1:6443-20061 GCA_907164525.1 Lophiomys imhausi | reverse complement strand
GGGCTACATCGGTATTGATCTTTGTATATTGATACAAAATTAAGATTATATTTGGCCACATTGGTATTGATCTTTGTATATTGATACAAAATTAAGGGTAAAGCTTCTTAAAGGTATTGTTTGTAGTAATACTTAAAAATGAAATGTCAAGTTTTGACCTCTTGCTACCAACCGACATAAACTGTTTAGGATAATTAAGAAACGGAAACTAATAGTCATGAAAACGTGTCATTTTGTTAGTTACTATGACAGTCTATCACAGTTATTTTCTAAGCTACTCAGAAATCAAGTTGCTAAGAGACAAGCAATATTTGCTTATCTAAATATAAGAGATAGATAGGGCATCTTCAAAAACCTCAAGAGATCTGCAGAATATGGCATTCAAAGATGTTTTCTTAACTTAAGATTTTTTGATATCGAGACACATCAGCTCGTGACAGCACCCCCATTCTCCTCCAAGTAGAAGATGAGCATCGAAGAATCTCCAGTGGGAGATGACTGAATTGGTGGTAAGCCTTTCTCTTGGCAAGAAAAACCCCTTGCTTCAACTGTAGACAGACTTCTGTCCAAAAATGACAAAACTTGGAAGCAGATAAGTCGACAGCCTAGCTCTGCCAAGACAGGGTAAGTAAGTCCTTCATAATTCCTGCTCTACAATCAATGTCTGTCAGAGAAACGGGGCCAAATGGCTGAAGATTGATGCTGTAATGTATGGAGAGAAAATGGGAACTGTCCAGGCAGCCACTGGTATGTCATTTCTTAGTTTTGGAGGCTGCAGGCCCTGCACTTCCTATATAATCAGATATATTTATCCCTCTCAGGTCTCTGGGGTGGTTGAATAGATAACTAGAGTCTTATAGTTAAATTTTGAGTTGTTTAGGAATCAAGAGGGTGTTCTGGATCTAAGAAGATATTTTTAAAATTGTGAGGCAAGTTAGTACGAAAGCTGAGTTAGATATAGAACTTTAAACTCTTGGAGATGGTTAGATAGTAGAATGTTAAAGTCAGGTGAGAAATACATTTGGACTGGACATTGGGAATGTATGCTAAGCCATATAACTCTTATAATTGTGGCCTATTTATTTCTGTTGTTTTGTATTGTATTTATAGTTATAAGAAAAAGAACCATTTTTTGGACTGAAAGGGAGAGCTGCTGGGGGGGTGGGAAGAAATACCTTAAACTAAAAAAAAAAAAAAAAAAGAAGGGAAGAGGATGGGGGGTTGAGGGGGAAGAGGGTGGAAGGGTGGGACTGGAGCGGGGAGTAGGGAGGGTATTGTGATTGAGATTTAACTTGAAGAAATAAAAAATAAATTATTATAAAAAAATTACATTTTTAAAATGCCTTACATTTCTCATTTTAAAAGTAGTCTGTTTTCCTCTTGCTGCTCACATATTTTGATAGAAATCCAAAATATGTATTTTCTACATGAGAAAGAATATAAGCATGTACGAAAGTCTGGTTATATATAATTGTTATTCATTTGTATGCCTCCATATGTGCTACATGTACATGTTCTTGTGAGCATGGATGTATGTGTTAGTGCACATATATTATATGTATATGTTCTTGTGGGTGTACATGCATATGTGAACGTGAGTGTGTTCACTGTAAATGTCATTGTGCGTGTTCATGCATATCTGATTTTACATGTGTTTTATCTCTACCATCTATCCATCATCTCTTTATCTACTACCTATCCATCATCCATCTATCTACCTATCTATCTATATTTTTTCTTCTGGTTATTCATGCATGTGTGTAAATGTGGATGTCACAACTACATAGTGAAATCAAATGAATCTTCAGTTAGTTTTTTCATTAGGTTCTTTGTTTTGGCTAGACTGGTTAGACAATGAAATCCAATGATTCAATTGTCTCTGGTCTAAAAGTTCTGGACTTATTAACATATTCCAGTGATCCCAGATTTTACATGGGTTTGGAGTTCTGCTCTCAGGTCATCATGTTTACTCACCTGTAATTTGCCCACCAAGCCATCTCCGCAGTCCCCACTGTTTTTCTTTCATTAATGACAATAGAAATGTTATAGGGAGATTTCAACAAGAATTAAAGATAACTTTTCACATTTTCTTCAAACACTTTGAAATTTTGAGCATGTTCATGTCATTCCACCCAGTCAAGAGGACAGCACAAAGCATTTTCATATTTGGCAAGGTAAAGGATTAAACAAACTTGAGACACCCTTTAAATTATTAAAGAGGAAAATGAGGTGATATCTACACATTTTACCAAAGAATCCTAAGCATCTTAGAGAAAGCATGACTTTTACCTCTTTGACTGGATAGGAAAGCAATAATTTTAATAAAGAAAAGCCAAAGGGGTACATAAGGTGTGAGTGCTGTTAGAGAGGCAATTAAATCCCCTCTCCCTCCAGAGCTGACATTGACTGGAGTCTGTGTCAGCACATCTGCTTGCTCTAACAGAAAAGTGGGTTTTATTCCCTGTAGGTGAAAGCCATTCTTCCTTCCCCAAGAACATCTACAGGAATTTCTAAAAGTAAATTAAAAGCCACCAAGACATTATCTTTTGAATGAGACCCATGATAGTCATCCACTGTGGCTGAGATAACACAATGGTATGTTTCACGTAAGCACACACTGTGAAGCTGTGGGTTTTACCTCAGTCTTGCCAAAGCAGTCTTGTCTCTGTAGTCGGAAACGAGAGAAAAATAAAACTCTGAACACTACCAGTTACTGTCCATACCACCCTCTAGGTGCACCAAATGATACAAGGATAGTAATCAGAAACTTACAATGCAGGACATCTGGAAAGGTGAGGAAACAGAGTCTTATTTAAATAACTGAACTTAATTGCTTTAAATGTTGTTTATAGGTATATATTATAATGTAAACATGGATAACCTCAAACTCCTCAATGTTAAGTTCATATGTATCCATCGATTAAGTATCTATTTTAGTATCTATAACATTTTAACCACAACAGATAACAATGAAACATATATTACTTTTAAATAAAGTATTTATGATATAAAAGGTTACTTAGCCTGAGGCTTGGGAGATGGTTAAATAGGTAAGAGGGCTTTCTCTGCACACATGAGAGTCTGAATAGGAATCCCCATAATCAAAATAGAATGCCTAGCTTTCCTAAATGTAAGGTTTATGGCTGTAAATCCAGTATTGTGTGTTACAACAGCAATAGAATAACCGAGGCCTGGTGGCTGAGGAGATAGATCCAGGTTCAGTTAGATTCTATCTCAAGATGCTATGGTGGAGTGAGATGGAGGCATACACATCACATTCTACTCTGGCCCATTTCCATACCACATGTGATACCCATCTACACAATATGCACACCATAACACACAACACACCTAAACAACAACACTAACAAACAAAGAATTCCAAAACTAACTAAAGCAATTGTCAATTGATTATTCCAGGTAGTGTGTCATACTATGTAAAAATATAAAAATATGTGAATTAGGAATATACAAAATAATAATTACAGATAGCTAGGTTTTATTTTTAATTGTATTTTAGATTTATTTTGTTCGTATGAGTGCTTTGCCTGCAAGTATGTTTCTGTACCACATGCATGCTTGCTTTCCAAGGATGTGGTGAAGCTCCATGTTGATTCTGGGAATCAAAACCGGGTCCTTTGCCTGAACAAGAAATGCTCTTAGCCTCTGAACCAAGTTTCCAGCCCAACAATTACTTTTTTAAAGTAAAACATAAACAGTATCCTCCTAAATTGCTTTTTTGTGTTTACTGGTAATGCTTTTCGTTTGATTTTTACTAGAAGAGAAAAATATTAGTATGATAATAAAAATAACAATAAATGTAATATGCTATAGAT
The DNA here is from genome assembly GCA_907164525.1 of Lophiomys imhausi. Classification (NCBI taxonomy): domain Eukaryota; kingdom Metazoa; phylum Chordata; class Mammalia; order Rodentia; family Muridae; genus Lophiomys; species Lophiomys imhausi. The sequence goes on along the minus strand of CAJQZJ010027319.1, from coordinate 16,225 downwards.
GGTCTTACTGAAAATTCATAATTTTCAAGATTCTCTGAGCAGTCATGGGAGAGATGAGAGCACTTGTGATGACTGTTGAGTAACCTAGGCAGCAAATCTTCCTCTATTAGAAGTTCTACAATGAATTCATGGCTCCTTATGTTCAAACTGCCATGTGAAATATCCCTGGCTCAGGTCACACACCTAATTAGATTTGCACTCAGATATGTAGTGCTGCTGCAAGAAATTGTTTCAGAGATCTATTGCCATTGTAATGCACAAACTTGTATTGCAGAGATGATAATTTACATGATTTCCTTCATTTTGTGTGGAAAATTAAACTCTTACATCTCATCTCCTTTTCCTCTGTTTTACTTGGATGCACTGCAAGGCATTTAGAACACAGTAAAATATACACTAAGCAACTGTTCGGTATAGTTATTTGAAAGCATGGAAGAATTGTTTGAAAAGACTTGATAAGCAGCAAAGAGAATCTTCTGGATTCACATGAGTCCCTGTACAAGTAGAAGCTAGTGACACTAGCATCAGTATTAGAAGAGTACATTGTTACAAATCCAGTCAATTTACAAGAGATTCAAAATATTAAACCCCCAAAAGAGCAACATGAGTTGGAGAAAATCTTTCATTCTTTAAAAAGCCAAGATATTACAGAAATTATATGTTCTTAAAAGTTACATAAATTTATGTATTTTAAATTTAAACACTATATTCTATGCATTTAAGATGAATCTAGATGATATGGAAGAAATTATAACACAGCTGTGATATCTTGACAATATAAACTCTTGCTGTTCTTGAGTAGTGTCTTTATGAATTAGCTATCCCATATGCCATATAAAAATGAGAAATAGTGATTACTAAAATTAAAATATCATCTTAAAAACACCATAGCATATATTTTATGAAATAATAATTTATCAAATGATAGCACTAGTATACTTAGAAACTATGAAAATATAATACTTTTTTGCAAATGAAACTTTGTAAACCTGATAAATGGGTGATCATACTTGTATAAACTAGAATCAGCTGGTGAGACAATGTTGCCTTATTGATTAGCCTCACTCCCCTGAGAAAATAGCCCAATTGTGACCACTGAAGTATGACACACACAATGTAAGTATCATTGGTTGTGGATATACTTTCGTAACTTCTTAATTTGGTGAAATATTTAAATTTTTGATATAAAAGTCCTGGGAAGGACTTTTTAATAAATTACTTTCCTATAAAAGGAAGTCTAATTGAAGATAAAGAAGTAACATCTAAAGACAATATTTATGCTGAAATATTCATGGCTAAAAATGTTACAGTAAGAATGAACATGTGTCATTTTATAAGTTATGTCAAGCCAATATTGCTTTCTATGCAAATAAATACCTTAGAATAAGAATAAATTTTAAAGACAATTATAATATTTTTAAACAATACAAACCATATAATATGACTATAATATTATTGGTAAACCAGATATATAATGTACTGATAAAATACGTAATAGTACATTTTCTTGGGAAATATTATTAGTACTTTATTAAAACATGTTACTTAGAAATTTATTGAAATAAGATGATGCTATATTGCAAAAGTGATATTTTAGATAAAATGATTTTTAAAATAATTGCATATACAATAAATTATATAACTCATATTTTAAAATATTTAAAAATGATTGACTTGATTTTGTCATTATCTTTCCCAAGCTTTATTTGGATATGGATGAAATGCAAATGTGCTGGTTACTATATCCCTGTGTCAGGAACTTAAACAGTGTATGTCATCCATTTTGTGCTGTCTGTTCTAGAGGATATCAGACAGTTGTTTGACATTGTAAACTTCTTCCTATTTGGATATAAATTCTTTCAATAGAGCATCTCAAAAAGGGAATGACTAATCTCCAACAGGGGCTAGAGTTACACAGTACCAAATGATTCAACTTTGTACTGGAAAGTATGTTACATTGCTGGAGCATCAAACTTGTAAGGGATGATACTACTGTTTATTGGATATCTGTAATACTGAGATGTCAGCAGTCACCCATGTATTTGCAGTTATGACCGTAGCAAATTGGGTGAGTAACTTCAAGTTTTATGCCAAAAAAATTCTGTTTTAATTTATTCATTTGAAATATTTTCATGTATGTTTATGACCTGAGAATTGATCACCTTTCAAGTGTTTTTGAAGCGTTTCTTGTCTAGTTGCATTTCTGTTGTTTTAATAGAAAGTCCCCAAAAAAGCAATTCATGAAGTAAAAAATTTATTTATTTCAGCTTGGAAAACAAGTTTACAGTCAACCATCATATGAAAGTCAGGTCAGAAACTTCAAACAGCTAGTCACATCATACCTATAGTCAAAAGCAGAGAGAAACAAATGCACACATACACTTGTTTACTTGTCTGTTCTCATCTTCACATTTCCATTCTTACAGAGTTCAGGATTCCATGTCTAAGGAATTTTGTTGCTCACAGTTATCTGGGTCTTACCACAGCTATTAATTAATACAATTCCACACAGACATGCCCAAAGGCCATCTCAATATAGAACATATCTATCTTAGACTCTACCAAGGTGATTGCAGCTTGTGTCAAGCTGAGAGCTAAAGACAACCATAAGAGTGTTTCACATTAAATTGTTTTTTGTTAATTACTAAATTTACAAGTAATTCAGTCCTGGTGTCTGAGTGAAAAAAAAAAAAAAAACTTACAAGTAATTGTACTGTATAAATAAAATTGTTTCACTATTCAAGAACTTGCCTTCTCCTTTATATAACAGTAAGAATCCCAGAGGTAGAATTTGCATATTCTGAAGGATTTTTTTAAAGTTTTTTTTAAGGTACTATCAAAAGGTAGAGGGCAGATCTTTGTCTAAGATAATATTTTGATAAAATGGAAGTTTTCAATATTAAAGCAGAGTGTAGTTTGAAGACTCTTTCTGCAATATAGACTTCAGAGTGGATCTAGAAAAAATTAGAGTAACCTGGCTGGGTTAGAGACTACATAGGGACTATAGAAGACATCTGTGGAGTACTTTACACAATACCTATCAAGTGAGGTAGGAGACATGGTCAAAAACAAAATGCACCCATTGTGGATTCCAGTGTCTGTATTATGCTCTCCTCCCATAGAACAACATCTTACATGTGGCTTCTGGGCACCATCACTCTGATGATTTTCCAAAGTCAGAAGGATCTTCTAGCTTTAGAATTTTTATTCTTTATCAATAAGAATATCTTGTTTCTTCTGTGCCAGACTTCCTCTTGGCTATCTCCTGATTGTGAAGTTGATGGTCCATTAATTTGACAAATGAGAACATCACAATGCTAAACCAATCTAAGTTGTTGGGTGTCTAAACAAAGTTTGAAACAAATCCTATAGGGATTATAAGAGGTGGTGTGAATCTAATTTTCCAATGACTAAGCTAACTAGATTGGAGGCTATTCATTTCTTTACTCTCACATTTGGAAAGTAAGAGCCTTGAGGGAATGACTCTCATTAATGTGTTTTTATAGAAATACATCACTGTTCTGAATTAGGAAGAGAATCCTAGGAGTCAGATTGATTTAGGATTGTGCCCTCAGTAATCTATACCAAATATAGCAATTGCCTGATATTTTTCTTAAATTAATGAACAGTCTTGAACTCACATATATAATTCCTTGCTTATATATGAATATAGTGTGGAACACAGATTTGAACAGTAAGTAATGACTACTAAGTATCTGTGCATGTGTGTTAATATAGTAATGTGTGAGATACTCATATGTGTAGAATTTCAGCATGAAATCACAAAATTTTTGACATTTGTCTGTAAATTCCATTGTATCCTCTCAACTCATCCATATACAACAAATATGAATAATGAAGGCACATTTAATGAAAATAATTCCTTAATATTGTCATATTGAATGCTATAGTCATAAATATTAATATATCAAGAATTAATATTGCCTAATTAATGCATTGTAAAAAAAATAGTTGAAAATATTGTATAACGGTTTTTAAATAAATACAGTTTTAAAAAATTACACAGAAAAGTCTACAGGATTTTGTAACTATTGCTCCAAACTCTATTTTTGTGAAGATTATGGTCCATATTCATTTTACATGAAAGGAATTAAATGCCTGCAGCAGACCTTTGTTGCATGTGAATAAATAATAATTATGATTTCATTTTCATCTTTAGATTATGTCTCTTGAAAATCAAATACCATTGTACATTTTACTACATTTAATTTTACAACAAAAAATACAATTAGATGAGTAAGGTAAAAAAAGACAAGTGAAGAATAATTTATCTGTTGAGCTCACATATTTATGCAATTATTTTATTATTATATAACTTTAATTTTAGCATCTTCAAAAATGGCAGCTTATATACGAAGGTAACAATCAATAAAAGTCATGTTATGAAAGTGACAGGAAAAAGTTATTAAGATGTTTATTAATAATCCTTTAAAAACAACTGAAACTATCACAGTATTAACTAAAAACCTGTAATTTATCACCCAATAATTCATTGCAATTTGCCACATATGTAGGATCTCTTCTTGGCAGACTAAAAGTGAATAGTGCAGGACATCTACATGCATGTGCATGTAGCACTCTCTGCCTATGTTCCGCTGGGACTTTTCCCTAAGCAGAAGGAAAAGGAACATGCCCCCCTTAAATAGCCTATGAAACAGGCTTTCAGAGCAAACTATCTTCACCAACCCCAGAAACTGAAACCAACCCAGATGTCCCTCAACCAAAGGATGGATAAATAGCTGTGGTACATTTGCACAATGGAATACTACTCAGCTATTAAAAACATGGGAATCATGCAATTTGCAGGCAAATGGATGCACTAGAAAAGACTACCCTGAGTCAGGTAACCCAGACCCAGAAAGATACTCATGGCATGTACACACTTTTAAGTGGCTATTAGCCATATAGTAGAAGATAATCATCCTACACCCTAAATCATCCTACATCCTACAAGACCCAAAGAAGCTAACTAACAAGGAGGGCCTAAAGGAGGTTGCTTAAAATTATTCATACAGAAAATAGAATAGAAATCGGAATTGAATGAATAGAGTGAACTGAGTGGGAGAATGTACAGGGAGATAGTGAAGGAAGGGATCAAGTATGGTGAGGGGGTTTGAGAGGTTATAGGGCTAGGAGAGAAAAGGGAAACCAATGTGGTGGGGCATCTGTGAAACAAACAAGATGCCAGCGAAAGGGTATGCTCCTGGGAGGATATAAGGGTGAGCCTCGCTGAACTTTCTGTTAGTGGAGGACATGGAGATGGTAGTGGTCACCTCGTAGCCTGACAAGACTTCCAGTAGAGGGGGAGACACCAACCTACACACAAAAACCTTTGATGCATAATTTACCCTGACTACAAGATGTACTAAGATAAAGGGGGAACAGTGATTAAGGGGATGGTCAACCAACGACTGACAAAATTTGAGATCCACCTCATGGGAAAGAATCAACTCCTGACACTATTAATTATTCTCTGCTATATTTGCAGACAGGAACCTAGCATAACAATTCACTGAGAGGCCCTATCCAGCAGTGGATTGAAACAGATGTTGAGACACACAGCCAAAAATTAGGTGGAGTTCAGGGAGACTTGTAGAAAAGTGGGAGGAAGAATAGCGGTATCCCGAGAGGATAAAAACATTGGAAGAAGACCAACAGAGTCAACTAAACCAGGCCCTTGGTGGCTTACAGAAACTGAAGGGCCAAAACAAAAAAAAAAGCATGTGTGGTCTGGGCCTAGATCCTCTACACATATGTAGCTGATAGGCATCTTGGTCTTGTAGATCCCCTAGCAAGTAGTGGAGACTGTCCCTGACATGGACTCTATTGCCTGCTTGTGGATCACTTTACCCCAGCAGGGCTACATTGTCTGGCCTCAGTGGAAGAGGATGTCTTAGTGTGAAAGTGACTTGAAGAACCTTGGTGGTTTGATAGGTGGGTCTTTTTACTGAGGGGAAGAGGAAGGAAAAAGGGGGAGCAGGTGGGGGTGTGGGAACAGGTGGAGAGGAAGGATGCAGCAGTGATCGGAATGAAAAATGAATTAAAAAAATTTAAAAAACTAAAATGTTTACTTTTGCATTTTTGATGCTATTATCTCTTATCACTTCTAATAACATATAAAAACACAGAAGTTAGTATCCTGGTGGTGTCTCCAATTGCATTTTGCACATCCTTGCTGAAATATAATAACTTTACTGCACCACTGGATACTTTATCTTGGAGAGAGTGGAGTAAGTGGATTTTCCTGTATTGAAAAACTGAGCTGTGCAGAGGGAGTTTTTTTCTGCTCTTTCGGTATGTCAAGATTGTGCTTCTTGTTTCACTACAGAGAGTAATGTGTGACCTAACTATATGAATTTCCATAAGTGAAATCATTCAGTTTTTACTGATATATTATGCTTCCAGTTTGAAACCTACTGTAGTTAATAGTGTTTAAATGTATAGCCCACCAGTTTATAAGAATATAAAAAAGGTAAAAAAGAAAACTCAGAAACCTATGATTACCTGAGTACCTGCCTTATCAGAACTTCTACTACTTATTTTGAGCAGTTTTCTCAATAATTTTCTTTAAAATAATTTTTACTATCTTTTCAATGGTCAAGAAAATGGAATAAAGCTTTAATAATAAGATAATCCACTAGTAATAATTTTGGGGTAAGAGCCTGGTTTTGAATACAGCACAGTTAGTAGAGAGATTGTTTGATGTGGAGAAGCCCTGGCTTCTATTTGGAGTACCACATAACTGAACATTGTCAGACATGCCTGAAATTATAGAATTGGAATGTTCAAGGCAGAGGACTGGAAGCATAAGGTGGTCTTTTAATATACAGTGAATTTGAGGCCAGATTAGATCATATGTAGTAATATATCTATATTAATATACAAAGAGAAATATATCCATGTATGGTGTGTGTGTGTGTGTGTGAGAGAGAGAGAGAGAGAGAGAGAGAGAGAGAGAATGGAGGAAGACATTAAGAGAAAAAGAAAGAAAGAGAGAAAGAAAGAAAGGAAGGAAGGAAGGAAGGAAAAGAGGATGAGAGAGAGAGGAGGAGAAAAAGAAAGAGAATGAGAAAGAGAGAGAACTACTTTTTTCTTTCATATGGTTTTGGCATGGCTCTGATAAGCATCATTTACCAAAGAGACCTATATGTCATAATTATATAAAATATCTCTAATGTCCTCTACTATATTCTAAATTGCCCAGCAGAGTACTTATAAATTTCCTTTCCTTTGGTTCAGTGAAGCTGTGTTCAATATTTTTCCCTACTGTAGTGTTACTGAGCAACCTCATTTGCTTATTGAATTTTTCTGTGTACCTTTAGTAGAGGAGAGGTGATGATAGTTTTATCTGATTTCACTAATCTCTGTCTTATTGTTTTAATTGTCATACTGCATACATTTGTTCAAACTCAAAGAAATATTCACAGAAAACAGTAAGATTTACTCTATGAAAATGTCATACAGAAAATATTCTCCTAACTACTAGATGACACTGTTTTTAGACAGTTGTATGTTTTTTATTTACTTTTCCCCTGAAAATAAATTATTGTAACCTAGTCAGCACAGATACTAGATAAAAATATATAGTAGTAGACAAAGGTATAGACGATATCTTGGAAATGCACTGGTACATATTAATTTGAAATATCCAAGGATCAAGAATAGGAGAAGTATCTGCAAAATATTTGAGAAATTCACAGACATTTAATGCTTCTGAATCAGAGTTAAAAGAATATTACGAGTTGCACTACATTTCCTTGTTAGAAAGGAATGGATTAGCCCCAGTAAACACAGAAAGATCACATTAAAATTTTGAATATGCCACAATTTCTATATCAGCAAAAATACTATCTTTGTCTTAAGAGACAGACCATCCAATGTTCTTGACGATTTAGGAGGAATTTGATGTTTAATCAATCAAATTCTTCTTATATTTTTCTGGACTAGTTTTAACCAGGTTGAAACAACATTCAGTGTCTCATTTTTGCTGTAGCTATGCTAGTTGCTAGTGATATCTTAAATAAAATTAAAAAAATAATATTTAGGAGGCTTTGTAGCCAGCCCCAAAACTAAAAAGGAAAATAATTTATACGAAAACTAAGACAGCTTCTTCTTATGTGTTTTATAATATTTACAGATAAAAACAATGTAGAACTCTTTCAGAGGAACTATTTATAAGTAAGTACATCTTAATGTGTCATGCATGATAATTGTTTTTTTGAAAATTGTATTGTCACTTTTAGAGTTTCGTACAATATAATTTTGTCATATTCACCTCTACTCTCAGCACATTTTAGATTCAGGACCCCATCACTACCCCTATTCATCCAACTTGTCCTTTTTAAAATTAGTTTTTATTATTTTATGTGTTTGAATGTCTTGTCTCTGTGAATGCATGTGCTCCACATGACTGTCTTCTGTCAGTCAATATCATAGGGTATTTCAGTCCCTTGGACTGTAATTACTGAGGACTATATGCAGCTATGTGGGAGCTGGGAATTGAATATTTGTCATCAGTAAGAACAAAATAGACTTTTAACTGCTGAGCCAACTAGCCAGTACAAGTATCTTAAAAAAAAAATTAAATCCATCAAGAATAATTGTACTGCTTAAATATTGAATCATGTGTGATTTTCCTCTAGACTTTAGTCACCTTACCAGGCAACAGACTCTGCTGAGAGACACTTAAAGAAGCGCTAAACATTCTTAACCATCAGAGAAATGAAACTCTAGATGACTCCGAGATTCCATCTCAGTTTTGTCAGAATGGCTAAAGATCAAAAATTCAAAAGACAGAACATGGTTATGGAGAAAGGGGAATACATTGCTCATGGGAGTGCTAATTTGTACAATCACTATGGAAATCAGTCTGGTGATATCTTAGAAAACTTGGAATATCTCTACCTCAAGACCTAGCCATATCACCCCTGGGCATGGATCCAAAAGATTCCTCACAAAATCACAAGGACATCTCCTCAACTATGTTCATAGCAGCCTTATCTGTAATAGCTAGAAACAACCAATATGTCCTTCAACTGAAGAATGGATTAAAAAAAAAAAAAAACGAGGTACATTTACACAACGGAATACTAATCAGCTATCAGAAACAAGGAAGTCATGCAATTTGCAACTAAATGGATGGAACTAGAAAAGCTCATCCTGAGTGAGGTAACCCAGGCCCAGAAAGGTTCACATGGCATATATTCACTTATAACTGGATTTTAGTCATGTAGTAAAGAATAACCATCCTATAATCAGCAGACCTAAAGGAACAGGAACATAGACACTTACCTGTTAGTGGGACACTCCACCCTAGTGGAATTGCCATATATGGCCCCAGTACAAGAGGAAGCTCTTAGTCCTCATGTGACTAATGAACTGAAGGGGGCTGATATGTAGAGGCACCCCACACTGGACAAGTAGGATAGGTGGAGTACGAGGTAAAAAGTGGGAGGGTGGAACTGGGAAGGATGGATGGAGGGGGCTATGATGGAGATATAAATTCAATTAATAAATAAAAATTAAAAAAACAAAACAGGAAACTAAATTCGATTGACTTAACTAAATGAATTAATTGTGATAATTATATTAAAGCTACCATTAAAGAGTTCATAAATATTCAGGTTCACCATTGATCACATACATTATATGAGCCACAAAAACATTCATTCAAATAAGCTACAAACTGAGAAGATCGTATTTGCATATTTAGCTACACACACACACACACACACACACACACACACACACACACACACACA
>CAJQZJ010027315.1:0-10930 GCA_907164525.1 Lophiomys imhausi | reverse complement strand
GGGGGAATAGGGAGGGGTTTGTTACTGAGATGTAACTTGAAGAAAAAGAAAATAAAGTATTTAAAAAAAATGCATGATTCAAGGTCAACCAGGGTTCCTTCCTTCTTTTCTTTTAGTGTTTTATGAACATATATTAATTTTACATAATGAGTTTCATTAGACATCTTCATGCAAGGATATAATGTATTCACATACCCTTTGCCCTCTTTTGTCCGCCCTTCACTAATCCTGTTAAAGACAGCTCTTTCAAGAACTAAGAAATCCAAATAAAAGAGAGGTTGAGTAAGCAAGAAAGAAGGGATGCTGTCTATCCAAGCTTTCCTAGGACAGCAAGTGAGTTACAGCCCACAGGGGAAAACTGCTTTTAGCAAGGAAAAACAACTTTTCTGCTCCAGCAAGGAGGAAGAGGAAGGAGACACCATGTGGAGTTCATTTGTGATGGTACTAAACAAACATAGTTCTCAATTGATGTCTTCCAATTTGTCTTTTTTTAAAAAACACTATTTTCTAAGACTGAGGAAGAGTAACTAAAGACAGCTTGGAAACTGTGAAGAAAGCAGAGAAAATTTTAAATGTCACTGCAGAGAGGGAGAGAACAGGGAAGAGGAAACAGAGCAACACTCAACATGCCTTGGGTCCTGAATTACTAGATATAATCCTGATGCCATGGCCCAAGATGATTCCTTTGGCCTATAACTACTTATGTTTTCACCATAAACACAAAGTAGGTGCTTGACATGATGCCATTGTATATTCTCAAGACCAAGTATAGTGGTACTTCTCTTAATTTGCTACATGGTTTGTTAAGAGTTCCACAAGGTCTACATTATTTAAATCCACATTTGGCAATATGCAGTTAATACTGCAGTTTACTTTAGACCAAGTATACAGGTCATGTACACATTTAAATAGAAGCATTACCCTGAATTTACCATCTTGATTTATTTAGTTTCTCTTTTCTCCATCTTATTCCTAAGTATCATATTTCACTGGGCATAATGAATAATCTTGGTTACCACTTTAGCATACCTGGGAAGAGGGAGTATCAATGGGGGAACTACCACAATCAGACTGGCCTGTGAACATGTCTCTGGAGCATTTTCTTGATTACTAATAGATGTAAGAGCATCCAGGCCACTAGGAACAATGCCATCTCTAGACATTGGGCTGTATAAGAAAGGTCACTGAAAGCCTGGAAGCAAGCCAGTAAGCCACATTCCCCATGGTCTCTGCTTCAGTTCCTGCTTCCAGGTTCCTGCCTGAGTTCCTGCCTTTAATAATGACCTTGAAGCGTGAGTCAAATGAGCCTCTCCTCCCTCCAGTAGCTGTCAGTTACAGTGTTTGTCACAGTAATAGAAAGCAAAGTAGAATACAAGGTGAATATATTTTAGCTTCCTTAAGTTCCTTTTGTGGGAAGAAGTTAAAAATAATAAGAAAAACAAAGGTTCAAATACATCATTTGTTAGTCACATTAATGTTTAAATATTAGTATAAATATAGATATGTGCAGTTGTGTGTGAAAATGGATGTAGATATGGAAACAGGAAATGAAAACCCTAGCTGCATTTCTAATATGAGACAGACAACAAGCTCCTATTTTTTATGTGGAAAGAGAGAGGACTATGAGATGGGGATCCGAGGAAATTTGGTAAGATGATGAATTGTAGAAGACAGTTATTTCTTTAAAAACAGTACATTGTTGCTACATAAAACTGAAAAGAAATATTTTAAATGATAGTCTAAACTTAAAATAACTACTTTGGGGCCAGCAAGATGATTACCCTTAAGTTGTCTTTTAACCTCCAAACATACACAAATAAATAGAATAAAAATAACTACTATAAATTTAAGGCTTATACTATAAGAGTTCATCTTTTCCATGTACTTAGAAATATGTGATATCAGTGCCTCCCTGACTTTGACTTGACCCAGCAAGCATTATTAGCCCTGGCTTTCATCCAGCATCCCAAAAGCAAATAAATAAATGAATAAGTGAATAAATGAATAAATAAATAAATATAAACACATTTGAAGAGGGCTTGTTAAATTTTTTCACTTACAACCCCATTTTGTCCAAGAAATGTTTAGATGATCCTAAGAATATAGGTATATGAAATAAGTATGCAAATGAAACATTTACTGAAAACAAATCAGAAGGTTTATTTTTCAAATAATTATTTTCTATATATAATGTTGCCATTTATTAAACATGAAAACAATTTGCAAGCTAATGAGATGGGTGTGCTTATTTTTGCATAAAGAATTAAACTTGGTTGAATATTGATACTGCCGAACATAAAGCAATGTCAGTGTCTTTCAGAGTTCACTGATATTTTGATTTTATAATTGTTAATGCTTTGCATAAATGCACAGCACAAATTGACAGAAGTATGTTTAGAGACATTTCAGGAATGTTTTTAAAAAATCTGTTCTGATCCTGAAATAAAAATTCATTTAACAATCTGAAGAAACTCAAGCCAATGACTCAAAAATCAAATTTTAAAACCAAACACCCAAGCTCAATGTAATCCAAAAATATGTTTGAATTCTTAGACACTGAGAACTGACATATGAAAAACACTGAGTCCTCTTTCTATAATTAAAGCATTAGAAAAGCAGAAAACATTGCACTATAAAAACACTTCAATTCATAACATAGAATAACCCTGAGTCTGAGCCAAGGTGTCTCGGGCATCATTCACTGAAATTGAGCAGTACAATGGTGTGCCCAGTGCAAAATGTGCTTACACAGTGCAGTGTTCAGAACCAAGGCTGCAGAGAAGGCTAATCACACAATGTGGGCAGGCACTGCCAGAAACACTTCAGACCCGTCCCATTTTATCTTGAATTAACTTTTGATTGTTGTGCATTCAGAAGCCTTTTATTGTTACCAATTCACTCAAGACCTCCACCTTCAATTATACAACACCATATGTGGTGATTACCACCATGTTCATGAATCTGGACTCTTCATGGGAATCAAGATGGCAAAATGGTTAAGACTATACATTTAGGTCTCCATTCCACCTTTCTTTGCCTGCTTGACCTGTGTGAGGCTCCATCATAGGATGTCTTTAGATTATCGTAAGAACTCAGTGACCTAATACGGTCAATGTGCTTAACAACAAACTGGGTTGCAGCTAGGACAGGGTCAGTGTTCACTGATGCTGTTGCTGCCTACTGCAGTTCATCATTGTCTTCATAGTGTAAAAGATGTCACCCCTATCTGCTGATTGACTGACTTCTCCCAATGCCCTACAAGATTAACGTATTGTTGACACATAGTCCTATTGATAATGAGTGAGATTAGTGTTTCTCATCTTCCGGCTTGAAGATATCTTGTCATTATCATAACAAGCAAAGAGAAGTACAAAATTTTCTTTGTACTCAAATCAAGGTAATGTGAAAGAGAATCAGACTGGCCTACTATGCAGAGCATCCTTAGAAACTGTCAAGAAAAATATGAGGGAACCCCCCCCCAATTCCACTCCTGATTGTTTCATATTCTTATTACCAGTCACAAAAAGGGACAAATCTCAAGTAAGGCTTCTCTGTCTTACATCTCAAGTCTCTTCTCTGAGATCTCAAGTTCAAGGTCTGAAGAATATTCAGACCCACTTGTAGATGCCGTGCTGCCTCCACAAAGCCCTTCCCAGTCTGACAGGGGTGAATGTGATGTCTTCGCTTATTCTGGGCATGTTGGAAATATGTATAATTTAAAGCAGAGAATGGACAGCAAACATGGCATCAGTTCCCTGCTCTGCAGACTGCCACTTAAGAGGGGCATTTTACAACTGCCTAGGTTTTCTGAATCCTACATTCCTTAGCAGTAAAAATGGAGGCAACAAAGAAATCTTGTTTATACTTGTCTAGGGGTACAGCATCTGGCTGATCTCATTCTGATGGCCTTAGGTATGTTATGCTGTGCTCTGTAACTCAAATCATCCTGAAAACTCAGATCCAGAAACCACAACTCTTCTCCTTTATATCACATGGAATCGAGATGTCACAGCAGTATTCATTGATATAGTCCTTGCATTGTTCATAAAATCGTTTCTGATAGTAGTTCTCTTTGTGCTATTCTAGGACTCTAAATTTCAATTTTTAACTTGTAACAGAACGTGTTAGGGAAATATAATTAATAAGCAGAAACACCTTGTATGTTCTAAGGCTCTGGTCAATTATTAAACAAAATAACAACAAAATGATGAAAGGAACAGAATTATTTATTGAAGTAAAAGATCAACTTTTAAGGATGTGACTGGTAATGACCCAGGGAAGGGAAGTCTATCATCATTAGTGAGTGTAGTGACAAGCCTTGGGATTTTTTTTTAATTTATGTGATAAAGTCTTGTTTCTTGTTGACCAAGTTCTTAATAGCTACCAACATAACTTTTAGACAGTTAATTTTCTAGTGTTTGTTTTTAGCATGTGTACTTTTTAACTTGAATGACATATCAATCCTGAAACACATGTTAACACGTTTTACTAACATTTAGTTAACCTTGGCAGGCTAAGCTTCTTTTAAATTTGTCAGGAATTTTACTTCCAAATTTGATAAACAAAAAATGATAATAGTTCAGAGTTAATTAAATTGTGGAGAATGCCACAAACTTAATTATTTCTGTTAGACCTCATTTTATAAACTGCAAGATCTAATCTTCATGCTCTTGCTGGAGAAGAAAGATTCATGTATCCTCATCACTGAACACCTAGAAGGGGCCCCTAAAATAAAAAAAAAACAATTAATAAGAGAAAAGCATAATAAAATCATTTAATGTATTTTATATGACATGGGAGGTTTTAGAAATGAAGACTGAAGGAAGCAGAGAAACCTATACATTTTAAATGGAGAGGTCTGGAGAAGACCAAGGGTGTCTAATATAAGGGGGAAATGTGAAGGGAATTTAACAGACCTTTTAAATTAGATTGCCCTCTTCTCTGTAAATATAGGGTGGGCATCTAGCAATGAAAGGCTTATAATTTCCTTCAGGGGTAGGTCAATAATTTTCATGACCTTATTCATAGCAGAAGAGTGATAAAAAATCTCAGCTTCTAGAGTTTTCTCCAATGTTAAAGTGCAATATTTTGAGGACAACATTTCCTGGACCCTGACAGTAGGCATTGACAGATTAGAAAATGTAAACATATCTTAACAGTTTTAATATTCTGATATTGGAGAAGGAAAAACCAAGAAAAGTTACTATAATAAATATATAATTTTGATTCTCTAAGTTACATGTCATTAATTAATATAGGTCATAATTGTACATATACAATTGCCTACTCCTTGTAATGCTTTAAATAAGAAATCACAAATGGCATGACTGGCATGGTTGTAACCAACTGCTGTCAGATTAGCTCTCTAGCCCACTTCATTTTTGTGAAAGCATGGCTTGTTCTTCTTCATGCCTGAAGGTCCCCATTGTAAATATATACTATATCTTTCTATATCCATTCATGCACTGGTGGAGACCTAAGCATTTCCACAGTTTGTCCATTGTAAATGTCACCCCAACAAACATGAATATGTAGGTATGTCTATAGAAATTTGACTTTGATTCCTTTGGGTATAATCTAGGACTGAGAGAGCCAGTTTTATTTTTAGATATTGAAGGAAACTCTACTGACTTCCATAGGGGCTGTAACAATTTACCTTCCTATCAACAGTGCATTAAGGTTCCTTTCCTCCACATCTTTGCCAGCATTTTCTCTTGCTTGTTTATTGATGAAAACCATTCTGACTGCAGTGAGATTAAATTTCAACATAGTTTCTATTTATAGATATTTATTTATAGATTCCCTGATGATGAAAAATGTTGAATATTTTTTCATTTGAAAAATGTTTCGTTCATTTGCCCATTTTTATTAACTTATTTGTTCTTTTGATGATTTTTTTTAAATTTTCATAACTTTTAGATACTAATCCCTTGACAAATGAGTATATTTTCTTCCATTCTGTAGGTTGTCTCTTCAATCTAGCAGTAGTTCCTTTTGCTACAAAAAAAAGTAATACCATACAATATTTCAATTGTCATTTCCTGGTGTGCCTTTCTGAACATAAAATGTAAAACCTTAGACGTTTTGTTGAAAATCAGGTGACTGTGGTTGCATGCGTCAATCTTTGAGTCTTACATTCCTTCATTCTACACGTCTGTCATTATTCTAGCACCACACTGTCTCATTACTAGGACTCTATAGTATGGCTGCTTTCTCCCACAACTCAGTACCACCTGATCGGGGTGGCTCTTCCCATAGTGGGCTGGGCCCTCCCACAGCAATCACTAATCAAAACAGTACACCACAGGCTTGCCTACAGGACAGTCTTATGGAAGCATTTTATCAGTTGAGGTTCTGTCTTCCAAGATAACCTGAATTTGTGTGAAGTTGACAAAAAAAAAAAAAACTAATGCACAATTAGATTTACTCTTAGGTTTTGGGATTTTGGTGTTGGTTGGTTTGTTGGGCAATGAGATCATGATTGTTTCCTGATTTCTTTTTTGTTTGTTTGTTTGTTTGTTTATTACTTCAATTTACATCTCAATCACAGTCCCCTCCCTCCACCCCTCCAGTTCCCACCCTTCCACCCTCTCACCCCTCTCCCACCTATCCTACTCCTCCAGAGTGGGGTGCCCCTACAAATTAGCCCCCCTCAGTTCAACAGTCTTATGAGAGTTAAGAGCTTCCTCTTGCACTGGGGGGGGGCCTATATGGCAACTCCATTATGGCAAAGTGTCCCACTAACAAGTAACAAGGTCTATGCTCCTATTCCTATTGCTGCATTGGCTGTAGTATTGTTATCCTGTACTACATGGCTAAAATCCAATTATAATTGAATAGATGCCATGTGCATCTTTCTGGGTCTGGGTTAGCTCACTCAGGATGAGCTTTTCTAGTTCCATCCATTTTCCTGCAAATTGCATGATTTCGTTGTTTCTGATAGCTGAGTAATATTCATTGTTTCTGATAGCTGAGTAATACTCCACTGTGTAAATGTACCACAGTTTTTTTATCCAAAAAATGGATAAAAAAAACTGTTTCCTTATTTCTTATTAACATTCTCACTGATTCCCAGAGTAGTATGGTAATTGAGGCCCCAGTGTTATGCATCTGTAAGGCATGCTACTGCAATCCCAGTTTGCAAATGAAAACTTTTCCTTATAAAAGATAAAGTACATAAAGCACCGTGAGTTGATTTTTCTAAAATTATGAAATCCTCTCACTTTAAAAGCCCACAAGAGTGGATGTACTTGTGCGCATGCAAACACACACGTACAAATAAAAATAAAACCATAGCCCATAAAACCTAGTCTCCAAAGACCAGAAGGAACACAGTTATGTTTATTGACTGACTGAAGCACTGACTTGTGATCTACAAGACACATCAAAAGATAGGCTGGGGGGGGGCATTATAGAGATAGGAGCAGTTACGTGACTGTTTAATGGTTTTTGTAGATTTTTCTCATAATCTATAAAACTAGGGTGTGCTAGAAATATCAGTGATTGTGTGCTTAGAACACAGGTCCATGTCAAGTTCAGTTAGATGGACTTACCTGTTGTACTATACAATATGTAATTATAAGAACCTGTAGTTGCAAAAGTGTGAACTTATGTCATGTGTGCTGAAACCGTGGCTGGGTCTGGAGGTTTATCTGTTTTGTAGGTCAGGTGCATTTTGAGGTTATTGTTTTCTTCCCATTACTTCTTCCCTTGGAACAGCATGCTTTAAATCCTCATAATAGTCTTGATAGCTAGTCACTGTTGCTGTTTGTTGGTTTACTTGTTTGTTTTTGTTTGACAGAGGAGGCTGAGGTTCATCAAGTTTGCACACCAGGTAATACAGAATGTAGAGTTTCCACAGGGTGGGTCTCCAAATCTTTAGGGTTTTGTTTGTTTGTTTCTTTGTTTAAACATTTATTTATTTATTTCTTCAAGTTACCTCTCAATCATAGTCCCCTCCCTCTTCCCCCTCCTGGTCCCACCCTCCTACCCTCTTCCTCCTTACCCTCCTATCTGTTTTTTTCTTTTTTTAATTTAAGGTGTGTCTCCCCCCCCAACAGCTCCAATAAAAGGCTCTTTTTCTTATAGCAATAAATACAATACAAAACAATAAGAACAATTAGGCAACAATTATGAAAATTATAAGGTATAACATACATTCCCAATGTCCAGTCCATATGTATCTGGCAACTGATACTAATATTCTATTATCTATCTCAATTGATTTAAAGTTCTATACCTAACTCAGCTTCCATCCTAACTTGCATTATCAACTTAAACATGTTCTTAGACCTTGAACATCCTTTTAATTCCTACACAATTTAAAATTTAACTGTGAGACTATAACTACCTGGTCTTCAACCACATCAGAGACCTGAGAAGGATAAATATATCTGAATATACAGGAAGTGCAGAGCCAGCAGCTTGCAAAACTAGGAAATGACAGACAATTGGCTGCCTGGACAGTCCCCAGTTTTTCTCAATATGTTGGACCATCTATCTTGTCTCCAAAGCCTTTAGTGTTTTTTATTTTTGTTTTTTTATTTTCACTAAGTTGAACTTCCCTTGGAAGTTGAATTATGTCTCTTTTATTTATCAAACTTACCAATCACAAGGTTTGTATATTTCAGTAGTAATGAATTCTTCCTCTTTGTGCTTGTCCTTGATAGACTTGGCAGAATGTCTCACCTCCCGAGGAAAGCTATTACATCCCTCCCAAGGCCCCTTAGTTCCTTCTACCTCGATACTTGGAATTATTCTGAGGCCTAACTTATTTGATGTTTATCTAATGTTCTTTGGCCCCAAATAATAATTTAGGTCCATTTCACCAGAGCAATTGCACAGAGTACTCTCTCATGTTAAGAGAATGTAAAGATGGATGGATATGGTAGCCCATGCCTTTAGTCCCAGAACCCAAAAGGCAGTGACAGGTGTATGTCTGTGACTTTCAGGCTAACTGGAGCTATACAGTGAAACCATGTCTCAAAAAAAATTTTTTTTCTCCTTTGATTTGGGCCTTGTCATGTTTTTCTAGAAAAGTTAATTCTTATTTAAGTCATCTGAAAATTATTTCTCTTATGGATAAGTTTCCAAATTGCAATAGTGATAGTATATACTCATGGAATCATCGGGAAGATTAAATAAAATGTTGTTTACTCAGTAGTTAGCTTAATGTCTCCTAAGTACTCAAAAATACTAGCTACTGGCCACTTCACTTGCATAGTGAATTACAGTAATAACTGGGTATGCCCAGGATAAGACAGTGTTAGTATCCCAAATGTGAAAAAGTAGACTTTTGTTTCTGATCATCAAATATGCCTGCCTACTTAGGGCGTTAATTTCCAGTTAAGGATGAGGAAAGTATTACATGAGGATTGATTCTGTGCTGCTTTTAGAGAGAAGGGGTGGCACCCATTATGTTTATATGGATTTACTTCTCAAGAACCATTAACAGAACTTAGATGGGAGATACTAAGCATGTAGCTGACCTACTTAATGGGCTTGCCAGGCAGCTACCTGATAGAAGGAGACCAACCAGGTTATTTTTCTATTGTGATATGACAGGGAACAATTCTTCTGTAAGACACAGTTGTCACTGAAGATGGCCCTGAACAAAACTATAACTACTTTCACCACCCTTCATTACATTCAAAGATTTTATTAGATTTTTCTATGAAATGTGGATAACAGTGATGTCACCAGTTTTAGGTTTGGTTTTTGGAACAAGAAGTGAACAAAAAGCAATGTGCATCACTTCCTGGTGTGCCTTCTCCTACTCCTGTCTTCCACTGAATTGATTTTGAGATATGGGCTGTGGTACAGACATGAGATGACAGAGACTTATGTCCCTAAATAACCACAGAAAACACAGTGTTCCATAACTAAGACATGGAGGCTAATTCATTGTTCCAGCTTTTACCCTAAGAAAAGCAAAAGACGTCATGAAGAATACAACAGACATGTGAAAAGGGTCTATTCACACCCTAACCCCAGAACAAAGGTCAACACTGATGACAAAGCAGGCAGCACTAACTGTAGTGTACGCATACCGTCATTCCACAGGTAGTAATAAAATAGCTTTCTCCTCTGTTCCCATCCACTGAATATAAATGGAGTTCTATAAGCTTTTTTAGTATCTACTATAGAAAGGCCAGAAGGAAATTGAAAAATGAGCACATCATGCTCTCAGCCTTCCAGGGGCTTCTGGTTCAAGAGAATGGATGCAGTGAAAGCAATTGGATTTAGGATGATGGGAAAGTCATGGAGAAGGGTAATGATGAAGGCTGTACACACAAATGTGGTTAATGACACTGAACTATGCACTTAAGAAGGTTGAAAAAGAATATTTTAATGCACACATAAACGCACAGAGAGAAAGAGAGAACCAGGAACTTTCACTTCTCCTTCTTCCATCAGAGGAAGAATATGTACAAATCAATCAGTTGGAGCCAGGCATGGAAATACATGCCTCTATTCCCCAGAATCTGGAAGGAAGAAGCATGTAGATCTCTTTGAGTTTAAAGCCAGCCTGGTCTAAATAGATAATTCCAGAGCAGCTAAAGCTACCCAGTGACATCCTTCCTTAAAAAAAAAAAAAAAATCAACTGGTACCAACAGCATTCCTTAAACAAGAATTAGAAGCTGGAGTGCTTTTCTGTTTGGGATTCTGACAGATCCACATAGATGGCAATGGTTCAAGTGAGCCTTACCCCATCCCAGCTGTGTATGTTCTATAGGGCAAAATCAGAATCACACCAGTAGGTGGTTTTTTTTTTTTCTTGGAGATGCACATGACTACAGTGTCTCTAGGAAAATGGATGGTTTTGAAAGTACCCTCTGGGGAGGGTGTTTCTCCGCCCTTCTTTTTGGTTATTTGAAGGATAACTGAAAACTCTGTTATGTAGGGGAAGAGACTACAAGCTGATAAATG
>CAJQZJ010027313.1:0-10533 GCA_907164525.1 Lophiomys imhausi | reverse complement strand
ACAGTTGGTTATTGCTGCCTTCACTTCTTCCCCGTCTCCCCTCCCCTCTACTTTAGTTGTATATTCTTTTTTTTCCGAGACAGGGTTTCTCTGTGTAACAGCCTGGCTGTCCTAGACTCACTTTGTAGACCAGGCTGGCCTAGAACTCACAGAGATCCACCTGCCTCTGCCTCCCGAGTGCTGGGATTAAAGGCGTGCGCCACCAATGCCCGGCTTAGTTGTATATTCTTAGAACTTCACTTTTAAACATTTTGGATTTACACATATGGGACATGTACAATAGTTTAATACATCTATATAATTTGTAATGATCAAATCAGAGTGATTAATATGTTTATACTTTTGAAGTTCTCCTTTTTCTGTAATTTCTGTAAAGTTAGTATGACTTTAAATGATATGATTTTTAAAACTACAGTCTTCATAATAAATTTTTGCAATGTCTACTCCATTAGTTACTTTTCTCAATTTTGTGATAGACTACCTGACAAAAGCAAGTAAGGGAAGGAAGGGTTCATTTTGGCTTGCAGTTTGAGGGTGCATCCATCATGGTGGGAAAGGTGTGCTGGCAAAAAAAAATGAGACCCAGCTGATCACATTGTGTCTGCAGTCAGGAAGCTGAAAACAGTGAATACTTACACTCATTTAGCATTCTAACTTTTATGTACTCAGGACCCCAGACCACAGAATGGTGCTACCTAAATTCAGGGTGAGTCTTCCCATTTAAATTAATATATGTAATCAAGAAACTCACTTTCAGACATTTCTAGAGTAGAGGTATGCTTCCTGATTCCAAATCCCATTAGGTTGACAGTACAGATTATTCAGCACATCTACCAAGTGTCAGTCTTTCTCAGCGCACATTGCCTGCACATACTTCTCTTTCCAGTTACAGGACAGTGTTGGTAGTCAACATTTCACAGAGGGCATTCTGGTTACAGAACAGTGACAGTGTTGGTAGTCAACATTTCACAGAGGGCATTCCGCTCACAGGACAGTGACAGTGTTGGTAGTCAACATTTCACAGAGGGCATGGATTGCTCACGCACAGTTGCATTTTGGCAAGGAGAATAGACTTCAAAATTTGAACCAAGAATATCTTGGTTCCCCTAGGGCTATTCCTAATATTAATAATTGCATTTGAGGATTCCAGTAGAACACAAAATATGGCACAGTAGGGAACTAAGATAATTTTTTAAAGGTAGAGTGCCAAAGTATGCTAATAGCTTTTTGTAACCATGCTTAGGCCCAATGAGATTATTAGAGCAGTTCCCAGGCTCAATTGTAGAAAGATTGTTTAAAGTATTAACAAGAGTCCAGATAGTTCAGCATGGCCTTGTGGGGATGGAGCCAGCAGAATAAACACTGTGAACTAAAACTTTACTCTCTCTTTAGTCTCCTGATGGAGTATCTCACACACTAATGGAGCTGGGAAATCAAGATCAACGGAGCCGTCCCGGTGAAGTTGGTGAAGTTCACTGCATTCTGAGGTAAGCAGCAGGTTACAAAATGCTAAGGAGGAGATCTGGGAGAAGATGGGCAGCAATCCAGATGTCCACATTGGGTACTTTTGGGGTTAACATCTGAAAATGTCTCTATTTTGAGTTTCCAGAATTAATGTGAGTCCATATAGTATTTAGCATACTATTATCTTCACTTGGAAGTATATCAAATTGTTCCATTGTTTCTGATAGCTACTGTTATTGAGGACTTTTGGAAAGTCTGTTTATGTGCATGTGAGTTGATTTTGTATTTGCTATGTTCATCACTCAATTGCTCCCTCTTTAATGAGTCCCATCTCCTTATTTTGTTAAGCACTTTGTTTTTTTTTGTTGTTATTGTTGTTTTTTTGTTTTGTTTTGTTTTGTTTTGTTTTGGTTTGGTTTGGTTTTTCGAGACAGAGTTTCTCTGTGTATCCTTGGCTGTCCTGGACTCACTTTGTATACCAGGCTGGCCTCGAACTCACAAATATCCGCCTGCCTCTGCCTCCCAAGTGCTGGGATTAAAGGCGTGCGCCACCACCGCCTGGCTTGTTCAGCACTTTGTACCAGTTCTTTTTTTTCTATTTTTTTTATTTAAGAAAAATTTTTTTTGCTTATTTTACATTCCAATCACCATCCCTCCTCCTCTTCCAGTCCTCCCACCCACTTCCCCCAATACCAACCCCTAACCCACCCCCAGCACCACCCAGTACCAACCCACTCTGGAACATCAAATTACATCAGGACTAAGGGCCTTTCCTTCCATCAAGGCAAAATAAGGCAGCTCTGCTAGGAAAATGAGCTCCAGAGGGAGGAAACATGGTTTAAGTCTGAGATAGACTTCGTTCCAACTGTTGGGGGAGTCACTGGAGTACCAAGCAATCCATCAGCTTCATATGTGTAATGGACCAGTACCAGTCCATGCATGTTCTTTGGTTGCTGGTTCAGTCTCTATGAGCCCCCTTGTGTCAGAGTTAATTAGCTATGTGGGTCTTCTTGTGGCGTCCTTCCTTGTTCCCTCTAGCTTCCTCAACCTTCCCCTACCTTTTCCTCAAGACTCCCTGATTTTGGCCTGTTTGGTTGTGGGTCTCTGCATCTGTTTCCATTTTCTGCTGGATAAGGCTTCTCATATGGCAGCAATGTTGGGTTCTTGTTAAGATTCTTTACAATGTTCTTTTAGCTATTGAAAATGATTTCAGTGACATTGAAACTGCTAGTCATGCTTGTGTGCTTCAATGAAGTGAACTAAGGTCTCAAGCTTCTCACCAGCAGGGTCAGATCAGGCCACATGCACTTGCTGGAGGAAACATATCACTGACTTCAGGCTTTGAGGCTTTACACGAGTTGTAGCATTTTTGAGTTCTCTCTCTGCCTCTTGCTTGTGGATGTGAGCTCTCAGCTGTTCCTATTGCCATGTTTTTGCTCTACTATCATGAACTCTAAACCTCTGGGACCATAATCCCAATGAAATGCTTTCTTTTATATGTTGCATTTGTCATGCTGTCTCTTCTCAGCAATAGAAAAGTAACTTAGATGATATATTACAGGCCTCATGAATAGTTTCCAAGGGGATATGTGAATGCAAGGTTGATGTAACATTAGTAAGGCAGGAGTTAGTTCCCTCTAGGTACTAAAGGAAAAGGCATTGTGGGGATTACAAGTTGCTCACATATGTATAATAAGAACAGATACTGGAGGTGAAAGAATGGATAAAACAGCAGAATCTGAGCTGGAAGTGGTGGGACATGCCTTTAATCCTCAATCTCTGTGAGTTTGAGGTCAGCCTCAAACGCAAAATACAAAGCGAGTCTGGGAAAGCCAAGGCTACACAGAGAAACCCTGTCTTGAAAAACCAAAAAAAAACCAAACAAACAAACAAAAATAAAAACAACAAACAAACAAACCAGCCGAGTCTGAAGCACTTTGGAAGATAATAGGGCTTGTAGTTGGTTATGAGATAATCAAGCTAGATATATGTAAGGAGGAACAGGACTCTGGGTCAGTGATGAAAGACCAGCTGCACTGTGAAAACTTTGAGGAACATAAACAAGGCACTGTTTTCCTTTCATAAATCTCTTCCACTAATACAGATGATTGTAGCTACCTATATCGTAAGTAATGAGGACTTCTAGCAATCCTGCAAACATTTAAGGAATGAAACCTGTTTCAGCTGCTTTTCTACTGCTGCGACAAAGCAGCACCACCAAGGCAACAACTAAAACAAATTTTTTAGTTGATCTTATGGTTTAAGATGGTTAGAGGTCATGATGGTCCATGCTGAACTCAGAGATGGAATGAGAGGAGCTTCAAGTACCCCTCACTGGATGGGCAGAGTGTGAACAGCTGCATGATCATTTTACTGGTTGGACTAGAACAGAGTGTATGAGCCCTCCATTGACTTGGCTCATGATAGCTCAGAGAACTAACCAATGTCAATAGTGAGTATTTAAAAGTTTGGCTCAAGAAGTTTCTATAATTGCCTCATTAACTCCTAGACAAAATAAATCCAATGGCCTTTTTCCTCTTTTGGAAGCTCCTCCCATTCTCAGGACCTTCTCTCACTTTTCCCTAAGTTCTCACTTTTTCATAATTTTCATTTTTCTGTAATAATTTTGTTGTTTTGTTTTGTTTTCAAGACAGGGTTTGTCTGTGTAACAGCTCTGGCTGTCCAGGACTCACTTTGTAGACCAGGTTGGCCTTGAACTCACAGAGATCCGCCTGTCTCTGCCTCCCAAGTTCTGGGATTAAACTGCATACCACCATGCCCAGCCTCTGTAATAATTCTTAATAGAGCATGCTTGCACTTTTCATGCCACCTAAAGAATTCACATTATCAATCTCTGGTGTGAAACAATAAACCTGGAACCATTAGGCATTTTGGTCATGCACAGCTGGTCTGTGAAGGGTGCTGTAAACCTAAGAAAAAAAAACAAAACAAAAAACTCTACATCATTAAAAAGGTCACTGTTACAAGGAATCACATCAACCAGTAGTTCAAAGGCAATTTCAATATTTACCAAGGAGATATTTGATAAAGTTAGGAAAAACCCCTAGAAAAAGACTTCGGTACACCTGACTTAGAAACAACCATTTTCAAACAACAACTCAAATGAGACTCTAAGTGAGACTCTTGAGACATGAAACCTAGGGCAGACTAGTTTTCCCTTTTATAGTGAAAATATCAATCATCTACTATCTAGCTATGTGTCTAGCCATCTAAATGGGTGTTTTGCCTGTGTGTATAGCTGTGCACCATGTGCATGGCCAGTGCCCAGAGAAGACAAAACAGGCTGCTAGAGTTCCCTGAATCTAGAGTTACAGATGGCTACAAGCCTGTATGAAGGTTCTGCAAATCGAATTCGGGTCCTCTGCAAGAGCAGCCAGTGTTCTTAACTTCCGGACTATCTCTCTAGTTCTCTTTTTATATTATTACTGGAAATTACTAAGTTCCAGATAGTGTTCTGAGTTCTTCCTGAATATCACTCAATCTTCATGTCTGTCTAATGAGAGCAGCAGTACCAACTGGGCAAAGTGACACCCTTACCCAAGTCATTCAACAAGCACAGTGGCAGACAAACTGGCAGAGGATATGTGTCTGGCTTGACAGGGTTCCAAAATAAGAAAGCATCAGAATGGTGAACTCCAACTGTCCCACAGACAGGAGCCTAGTTCATTCTCAGCGACGAGCAGAGCTGTGCCAATGAAAGCAGCAATGCCTAGGAAATGACAAGCACTTGTAAAATGCTACAGTAATCACTGCGGTCATTGTCTTTTTGGTGCAGGGGAGGTTCAGTCTTTCTGGAAAGTAATTGTCAGCTCATAGCTTAAGCCATGTGACTGCTCATTTGCTTTGACCCAGCAATCCTGGGTCTAGTAATTTATCCTCGTCAAATTAGTCACAAGGATATTCACTGAGACTGGTCTCACAAAATAACTTTTTTACAGTATGAATCTCATTGTATATTTATTTATATATCTACCTACATTTTTTGTATTATTTGCAATTGAACTAGCCTTGTGTATGCTGTGTAAGTCCCCAGTAGAGACTTATAGCCCCAGAAATCTATCATCTATCTGTCATGTACTGAGACTGCCTGGAGAGCAGTATACCAAAATCTTCACAATGATTTTCTCTGGTTAATCAGATTACATGTAATATTTTTGGTTCCTTCTAAATACTTTGATATATTTTTCTGAAGCTTTATCACAATCAGACATTATCATTATAAGTAGAGAATAAAATAAAAATCATTTTCCTTTTCTCAAGTCCTGTAATAGGGATTCCAATAAAGCAGTGACTGGCTGACCCCCCAGTCCCTGCTCTCAAAATATGTTTTATGTTTACCCACGCTCTGCTATTTCTGGCACTCATTATTTCTTTGTGTTCTAAGTTACTTTTCTTTCTGCTTGAGCAGTCACCTGTAATACTTCTTACAGTGAAAGTTTGCTGGTGACATCATGTCTCGGCCTTCTATTTTATCTCAAAATACCTTTATTTTTTCCTTCATACTTGAAGGATGTTGTACAGATACAGACTGGTAAACTGACCATTTCTTTGAACAAGTTAAAGACCTGTTTTCATTCTCTTCTGATTTTATCATTGTCTCTATTTTTTTAATATGTCACTTTCTCTATTGGTTTAAATATGTTCTAATTTGTCCCTGACTTTCAGCCTTTTGATTATGTGCCTTGAGGTCTACACAGGAGGAGTTAGGAGCAGTAGTACTCTTGGTATTGAACAAAGCAGTGATTCTCCCCTGCTGTAATCCCTGCACCCTGCACCCAAGACCTCAGCCAAAGCTATGGCTTCATTCAAAGTCTTCAGAAAAGTTGGGGGGCCACCTAAGGTATTTGGGTAAACTTATAAAAACTATTGTAAAACAAGTAGAGATGTGTTTATTATTCTTATTTCCATGTTGCTTCTCCAAAATGGGGGCCTAGTGAGGAAATGTATGCAGGATCTTCTAAGACATTTACAGGAGAACCAAGACTCCAGCACATCTTTTTTTTTTTATCCTATTATCTTGATATTTATCAGGTCCTGCTGTTGTGTAGCTATTTCCTCTGAACTGAAGTATCTCCCCACCACCTGGAAAGAGGAGGGAGAGTTCTAATACTCAGGAAGCTAATGAAACTTACCCAGTTCAGGAAGCTCAGAAAGTCACAAGACTCCTTGGGGCCCTTTTCTAAGGTTGTACAAACAGGAAATGATTGCTGAGGAAGGGGAATGGTTCTGCTGTGGAGTTGCCTGCAAGTTGTGCAGGAAGC
Organism: Lophiomys imhausi; assembly: GCA_907164525.1. NCBI lineage: Eukaryota > Metazoa > Chordata > Mammalia > Rodentia > Muridae > Lophiomys > Lophiomys imhausi. The sequence goes on along the minus strand of CAJQZJ010027313.1, from coordinate 3,787 downwards.
TCTGTGGATGCAGTTTTCCTGAGTCATTGTCACTCATGCTGGCGTGGGTTTTTAGGTGATGCAGTTGCCTTTGTATCTCCGATGCTCCTTTAAGTAACCCTCATCTATGCTCCTGTAAATAATCCCAATAAAGTTGTTGTTTCAGCAAGATGTGCTTGGGTGGAAGTGCTTCTTTGTTCTTTTGTTGTTGCCTGATGGGTGAATAGACATTTGTTTACATCTCCTGCGGAAATGTCATGCAACCCTTGCTGTATCCTGGGACTTTCAGGTCAACTTCAGTTAAAATTAACTTTCTTAAAAAATATGTAACTATTTGCACTTTGAAAATCAGATTGCTTTGGAAGCGTCTCAGTGAATATTGAGTGAATATGTGTGGGGTTTACTGGAGATGTGGTTAAATATCAGTTTTTCATTTTCATTTAATTTTGTATGTTTGATGGGTGTTTCATCTGCATGTTTGTATGTGCACCACATGTATGCCTGGTGCCTGGGGAGGTTAGAAGATGATGTTGGATCCCCTGGATCCTCCACTGCTAGGAGTCTCAGCTAGGGTCACTCCCATAGTGATTGGATTTTTTTACATCACATAAAAATAGATTTCCCTATAGCAGGTATTTAAAAATTGAGTGGATCCACCTGTCAGAATGGCTAAGATCAAAAGCTCAAATAACAGCACATGCTGGTGAGGGTGTGGAGAAAGGGGAACCCTCCTCCATTGCTGGTGGGAGTGCAGACTTGTGCAACCACTATGGAGGTCAGTATGGCGATATCTTAGAAAACTTGGAATAGCTTTGCCTCAGGACCCAGCCATACCACTTCTGGGTATACACCCAAATGACTCCTCAAGGAATCATAAGGAAGTTTCCTCATCTATGTTTATAGCAGCCTTATTTGTAATAGCTAGAAACTGGAAACAACCCAGATGTCCCTCAACCGAAGAATAGATTAAAAAACTGTGGTACATCTACACAATGGAATACTACTCAGCTATCAGAAACAAGGAAATTATGCAATTTGCAGCCACATGGATGGAACTAGAGAAGCTCATCCTGAGTGAGCTAACCCAGACTCAGAAGGATGCACATGGCGTATATTCACTCATAAGTGGATTTTAGCCATATAGTACAGGATAACTATAATACAGCCAATGCACCAAAGGGAGCAGGAACACAGACTTTGTTTTCTGTCAATGAGACACTTTGCCTTAGTGGGGCTGCCTTGTAGGCCCCCAGTGTATGAGGAGGCTCTTGGCTCTCATATGACTGCTGAACTGGGGTGGGGGATTGATATGTAAGGACACTCCACTCCAAAGGAGTGGGATGAAAGGGATAGGGGTAGAGGGTGGGAGGGTGGGACTGAGAGGGGTTGAAAGATGGTACTGTGATGGAGATGTAACCTGAAGTAATAAATAAACAAAAAAAAAATTTGAGTGGATCTACAGGAACTTCTATTCTCTTTTCCTCCCTGCCCTAGTTTTCTTGACTGTTAACATCTCCTATTATTATAGCATATTTGGTACAATATGAACCAATATCAATACATCGATAAAAACTAAAGACCATGGTTTACATCAGGGTTACTGTGTCTTATATATTCTCATTTTCAGTCTTTTTTACTAGCATATATAAATTATATCTAATGGATTTCATTATAAAATGTTTTACAATAATTTTTAAAAATTTAAATACAAGAATTCCAAACATCGGGTCACTGTGAAAGCTTGATCTGTATCTGTCCCAAAGGTTCATGTGTCCTCAGGATGGCAGTATTGGAACCAATGGGTGCTGACAAATCTAAGTAAGGCTTGATGGGAATTCCCCAGTTCAATAGGGCTTTGACCTTGAAGAATATTGTGAAACACTATGTTTTTTGCTTGTTTGTTCTTTCTTTTTCTTTTCTTTTTGTTTTGTCACAGGCCAAGTGATAATAGATTAAAACCTCAGAAACTGTGGGTCAAAGTGAAAAATTTCTTTCTCTAAGTTAACTGTCTTAGGTATCTAGTTACAGTCCTCAAAATATGACTTATTAGTATGATCATAAAAATAATTTCTGCCACAATACTGTGGTTGAATAGAGTCTACATCTTAATACGAGTTTAGTTTTCAAGCTTATCATATATCTATCAACTGCATTACTTAAAATGTCAGTATACGATGTGCCATGTTTCACAAATCACGTAAATTGCTATTTTATAAGAACAAAATCTAAATTTGTATTTGTACTTATTTGGAAAGTTGTTACAGATTATAACTAATGTAATTTTATAGTCATGTGTCAAAATGAATAAAATACTTTAAATTAAAATAATTTCTTTACATTATATTCAATGCAAAAAAAACCAAAATGATTTTTAAAACTTCTAATGGTGATTGAGAGGTTGTATACTATATAATATTACTATTCTCAGGAAAAGTAATCATCCTGAAAAGACTGAAATATGTCAGCCTAGATATTTCTCTGAGATTTTTTTCCACCCCTTCATCCCCAGGGCCACATTCCATGTCATAGTGCAGAGGAAACAGTGGGGAGGTAGTAGTGTTGCTAGCAATTTTTATCTAGGAAAGGATGTGTATACATTATAACTGTTTGAACATGAATGTCTGTGTTGGGTGTATGCATTCATTTAGAGGGATTTTACATTTGTGTGTCTAAGTATATGAATGCATAGTGTGTGTGTGTGTGTGTGTGTGTGTGTGTAAGATTGTATGTGAGTGTGTGTACTTGTGGCTGTGGGAGTGGAAATGAGCAGCTGTGAAAACATATTTGTGAATAAGCATGTGTCTGTGTGCTTATGGATGTGTGTATGTGAAAAAGCCCATGCCTTGAGGAAGAGAATCTGGATTCATATGACAGTGGAAGAAAAGTCTGGAATACAAATGCCTATTAAATGCAAGGAAACAGATCCTTGGGATCCTGAGTGGAGCTAAGAAGAGCAATGCCATTGCTTTCAGCTGCTCATTTGGTGGTTAGTTGTAGCAGAATGAGGCTATGTTTGACTTGGTAGAAGCGGATGCTTGTACATACACATGTTGTTTGTGTCTCTGTGTGTGTGTGTGTGTGTGTGTGTGTATGTGTGTGTATGTGTGTGTGCACGTGCACGTGTGCATGCAAGTATCCATGTATGCATGTCAGGCTGCTGGACCAAGCTGCCAGCCCCAGTGCTGCTCATTGGGTGCCCTTGGGTATGAGGGCTGCTGTAGGAGGCAGTAGTGAAATCCCCACCCCCACAGCACAATGGAAATCTCCCTAGCTCCTCAGGAGGCCCTCTCTTCCTCTTCCCCCACTTCCCTCCCTTCCCTGCACATCCTCTCCAGGACACATAGCAAAGTGAGCTCAAGCCTCTGTCTTTAATAGGCTTAGAAGACAGTAAATCATGGTAATGAGAAAAACAAGAAGCACATCTGCTCCCAACGAAGTAGTGCATGGGGCTGATCAATTAATTGCTCTAGAAACTGTCCTTTCCACATGATTCAGGATGAAGTTTTCCTGCTAGAGTACAGTTTCCCATACATAATCAGAGGACACAGACTTCTCTAGCTGCTGGTTTGCTGTTCTGTGAGCAGGGCAAAAGAGAGACAGAGTCCATCCAAGGCTGCCCTGTGAGAGGCAGAGGGGAGGCTGCAAGGCAGGGTGACACGTCTGTGAGATCACTGGATTCTGGCTCTTCTGTGTCCAGACTTATCCACTCTGTCCCCTTTGGTCTAGGGGTGTGAAGGGGCTGATAGATTAATATAAGTTAGATTTAGTTTCTGATACAGTCTCTTAATTCGGGGCATGAAGATCAACA